>ML846530.1:0-24717 GCA_009831015.1 Picea engelmannii
AAATTCGTTTGAAGATATTAAAGTGGCATTGACCAAAGCCCCAGTGCTGGCCAGTCCCAATTTTGCAAAAGACTTTATATTGTTTTATTTTTCCTCATAACACACCATTGTTGGTGTTTTGTTACAAAAAGATGAATAGAAATTTGAAAGGCCTATAGCTTACTATAGCAGGACATTGAGTGATTCCCCACTAAAGTATGATATCATGGAAAAGCAGGAATATGCACTGGCCAAGGCCCTAAAGGAGTTTAGAGTTTATATCTTGCATTCTCATACCGTTGCTTATTTACCCAATAGTTCTGTGAAGGACATTTTGACTCAACCTGATCCTTAGGGTAAAAGGGGGCAAGTGGATAGTTGTGTTGTTGGAATATGACCTCGCGATGAAACCTACAAAGTTGATCAAGGGGAAAGGACTTGCAAAGCTGATGGCACAGTCAAATTGTGAGCTCTTGGGAATTAATTTCATTATTGATTTATTAGCATATTTAGAAGAAGAAAAGGTCCCTCAGGTATCCCAAAAATTCCTTGACTCCCCATGGTATGCTAACATTATTTATGTGTTGAGAACTTTACAGGCTCCTCCTAAATTGAGCAAAACCAAGGCTAGGGTTTTGAAGCTAAAGCAACGAAGTTTTTCATTCTAGACCAATCTTTGTATTGGAAAGATCCAGGTGGGATATTTTTGAGTTGTTTGCTGGAAGAAGAACTAGAAAAATTCATCAGAGAGTTTCATAAAGGTGATTGTGGAGGGCACCATTATTGGAAAACTACTGTGCAAAAAATATTGAGGGAAGGTTTCTATTGGCCTAGATTTTTTTCTGATGTTTACAAAGAGGTCTCAAGCTGTCATGAATGCCAAATTTTTTATGGGAAGAGAAAACTGCAGCCTTTTCCTTTGAATCCTATCTCTGTTGAAGCACCATTTAGGAAATTGGGCCTTGATTTCATAGGAGAAATTCATCCACAATCCTCAGCTTAGCATAAGTGGATACTGAAAACCACAGATTACTTCACCAAGTGGATTGAAGCAGTCCCCACAAGGAAAGACACCGATATTTTTATCATTTAGTTTTTGGAAAGAAATATTTTGTCTAGATTTGGTTGTCCAGTTAAAATCATCACAGACAATGCAACAACATTCAAGTCCAAAAAGATGGAAAAACTTTGCAGTGATTACAATATAACTCTTTGTGATTCCACATCTTATACCCTTAAGGTAATGGGTTGGTTGAGTCATCCAATAAGATTTTGACCAGAATTATCAAAAAAATGTTGCAAGATAACAAAAAGGCTTGGCACTAGAATCTTATTTATGCACTATGGGCTAACAGGATCACTACTAAAAGGTCCATTTCCACTTCACCCTTCCATATTGTGTATGGTACAAAGGCACTATTTCCTACTTCATTAGGATTTCCATTGATGAGAGTTCTACAGGAGAAAGATGTTGAACCAAATGCCACTCAAAGGAGGACAAATGAACTAATCAATGTTCAACAAACTAGAGAGAAATCCTTCAACAACTCTCAACTCCACCAAGACAGGATTAAAAACGTTTTTGACAGGCATACTAAGGAATATGATTTCAAAGTGGGGGATTTGGTGTTGAAATGGGATGCCAGAAATTAAGTTAGAGGAAAGCATGGAAAATTCGACCATTTGTGGCTGGGACCTTTCAAAATTGTGGCATACCATGGAAATAATTCCTATATTCTATAAGAACATAATGGAGATCTCGTTGGTGGGGTACATGTGAACGGCATGTCTCTCAAGCATTATATCTCTTAATGAAGTTTTCACCCTTTCCATTTCATTGTATATAACCATTTTTTTTTCAGTTGAAGAATTTGAAATCAAATCAACAGAAAATTGAATCCCGCAGTGAACGCCCTAAGTTTATGCTGAGTATAATTGGAGTTATGTGAACAAAGTTTTGTTAATAATTTGTTGATCGATTTAGTTGCATGATAGAAATAAATCCCAATGGATGAGAACTTGGTCTGTCATTATTTTCTACCTCGCTGGGAGGATAGCATCCCCAATTAGAGCCCATGTTAGTCACCATAAAAATTTGATTCTACAAAATCAAGATTTCAAAATCTATCAGAACGCTAAATTTGGTTTGGAAGCCTGATAAACTGGGAAAGGGGTTGGATATGGCAGGGAAGGGATAAATATGGTAGGATCGCTAATTCGATTGGGTCTGAAGCATTGTGTATCATGACTTCTCAATATCAATGACCAAGAATAATTTTGGGGGGGAAATATGTGCGAGGTTTAATTTTGGAGAGCGATCCCGAAATTTAAAACGTGGTTTTCTCTCGGGGTTACGTGGCATCACCAAGTGAATTTCGAGACAAAATGTGGGTTGCCGCAAACCACCTTCTCACGCCCCCGAAAAATGGAAAAGTATAAAAGGACTTTAGGTCATTTATTTTATTTTATTATTATTTGAACTCTAGACCATTAGAACCTTAGCGCGACCCCCATCCTTCACCTGCAACTCAATAGTACACCAACTACTCACCATCTATGCTCGTTTCCAGGTATTTTTCATCACAACCATGGATCCCATCATAACCTCAGTAACAGAACAAGATCCTGTGGCAAATGAAGAAGCCCTAATTGACTGAGACGCATATGTTTTTTATGTCGAAATCACTATTTCTCCTATTTTTGTGTCCAAAAGAAACTTGTCTGATAAAGTAGGAAGATGCATATCGTTCCTTGAAACATTAAATGCCATCATAGTCCCTTATTTTGTCGAAATCACTTTCTCGTTTCCCAAATTTATAGGTTGGTGCACCGAACAATATTCCCATGAAGAAAGAGTCATTGTGAATAAACGAGGGTCTGAGGTCTTGTGTAGGGTGGAGAGTCTGTCAATTCGAGAGTCCCTCGGTATAACATAGTCTTTTTCTGCAATTTATGAACCTTTCAATGAAGAAAAGTTGATTAGGGTATATAGAGAATATCCATAAGAGGTATGAGATTTGTTTTTATAGAAAAATATCAAACCTGAACATTTTTCAGAAGGTTTGTATTTGTCGATGAATGTAAATATAATGGTCATCGAAGTCCAATGGGTCTACTCCCTATTGAGTCAAGTTTTAGGTCTAGACAATGAAAAATATGTGGTTGAATTCATGCTCGGTTTCCTTTTGGAATTTTTTAAGTCAGAGTTTGGTTTTTCAGTCTGTATCATCTTTGATCAATTCCTAGCTGATAATATCCATAAATAGCTAGTGAATTTTCTCTCTCTAAGACATTTCAGATACTACACCTATCTGTTGAGAATTTTCCTAGAAACCAACAAGAGGGAATTTCCTAAAGTAGTATTTGTGTCAACTGAGTGTAAGAGAATTACATTACTTATCTTCATCAACAAAGTCATGTCTATACTTTATAGTTTGATTTTCAATACTAGCCTACCTAGAGTTTTGGATGACATGAGAGGCTATCTATAGCCAAATTTGGAGAACAGAGTGGGGGATTGGGTACTATTCATGCACTCAACAATGATTTGCGTTTATGGTTTCCATGAATCCCCTTACCTGTTTCCTATTTTTCTGACTCCTAGAATCTTTTCCCTTGAATTCATTAGGCAGATAATTATATCTGAGACAGAGCACTTCTTGAAGTTGCACAAAGCCTCCAACCTTAAGTTCCCTTTTATCATTGGCCCCTTCATTGTCAAATCCAAATCATGTTTATCTCAAGTTTAAGCAAAGCTCAAAAAGTTTTGTTTTTCACAATTATAGAGTAGAAGGTATGATCCACACCAAATCTTATCCAAGAGAATATTGATGAAAAAAGAGGCCTCTTATGAGCATGAACAGGTTGAGGGTTTTGATAAGTTATCAAATCTAAAAGTCCGTGTTGATATGGAAGCAATCTTGCAACCTATCCAAACACAACAAGTGGAGGAAACCCTGAAACAAAGTCAAACACAAAAATCCCCTCAGAAGTTGGTAATCAAAGTTCCTAAGACAAGTGTTTATAGCAAGAGAAGCAGTTCATAGGCAATGGACATTAGTGACCAGTAAACTACCTCAAAGAAGATGAAAATTCCATAGTCTGCACAGATTATGGATTTAGAGGAGGAAGAGTCCAAAGTCTAAACACTTCTTCAAGAGACATTGGACTACAAGGATAGGGTGTTGTAGCTAGAAAAAGAAAATTTGAAATGGCCACAAGAGCACACAGAATTGCTAAACAAGGTTGTATTTTCAACTCCTGCTACAGAAGTTGGGTCAAACACTAAAGGAATTGTCCAGGGTATGTCACAAGTTAGATTGAAAGAAGGAGAAATCAAAGGGATGAAAGGAAGCATAGAGAAACCGAAGCAGGAAATGCAGGCAAAGGATGAAAGGATGCTTCAATTTCAAAAGGAGAATGAAGTCTTACAAGAAAGAATAAATAAATTGAATATGAGGTTAAAAGGCAAGGGTTTATTGCAAGGGGCCAAGCATATCATATGAGACTCTATAGTTGTTGAAGTTGCCAAGTTTAGAGCATATTTGAATTTCATTAATGATAAAGACAGTATAGCCATCACATCCAGAAGTAGGTGCATTGTTGTGAATGAAACTTTAGCAATGAAACCATCAGAATGGGCCCAAAACGCCATAAATATACTCAACGTTGTTCCTACTGCAGACCTTCAGACTATTAGGGTTAAATACATAAATACATCGATTATCTGGGTGAGGAGGATTATTTCTAAACATAACCTATTGAAATCAGTCCAAACTAAGGCAACACAGATGGAACAGAGTGTACATGAGTTCAAATATTTTTTTGAATAATTGTTTACCAAGGGACTTCCACCATTTTTGGATGGCAAAGGAAAGTTGTATGATCAGGAAGAATACAATGCTCGTTTGACTCAATGTAGAATGGATCATTGTAAGTTTGAAACACCGAAATAAAATCTGAATGGGGCTACATTAGTAGAGCATATGATTACAGACTTTGAAATTATGAATCAGTTCAAAGAAGTTAAGCTTGGACTGTCAATCATGACATATGCTTCTTGCATTGACTTGGAAATTTTGATAAAGGAAATGACAGATTATGATATTCCTTCTGAATTGCAATGGAAGGAAATAATCAGGTTGGGTAAGACAAAATGCAGTTTTCCAGGGCCCAATAGATGATGTCCAGCTGTCATTAAAGATGGTAGATCATGTGGAAGACCAAAGAAGAACAAGTGGAAAAGAAAGGAACGGAAACACTAGAGGAGCCATAAACCGGATCAAGAAACGCTTTCTTGTTGATCGTTCAAAACCGAAACATTTCATTATAATCATGGTAATCGGTTTCAAAACTGAAAAATTTCTTTGTAATCATTGTAATCAGTTTCAAACCAAAGGAACTCGGCTTGTATAAATACTAGGAGTTCCAAATGTATTAGGGGTTGGCAGAAGTGCAAGGGAACGATTTTAGCTATTTGAAAATTGAGTGTAATTTTCTGAAGCTGAATAGAATGCACATGCAGATGTCTTGAAATATCCACGAAAATATTCTAATGGTGGTGTTATGAGATTTGTCTTCTTTTTTGTATGTATTTCATGTGTTCTTGATTTCATTTTCATTGCATTTCGTTTAAATTGGATAGTTAAAGGCCTAGAATTCATCTTGTGATGATCTCACCTTAAGAAATTTAAACTTTGTTAATTTCTTCCTAACTAATTCATAATTCATTTTATTTAATGCTCTGATATAGTTATATGTTTTTCCTTTCTTCTTACACTCTGCAAATTACAATTTATAACTCAAATTCATTGCCTCATTTATCATTTATCCTTTGGAGAGTTCTACCAACCAGACATTGCTTCCATTCATTTTCATAAGTTTGACTCCATAGCCCTAAGTGTCCCTCCCCTTCCTTGCAAGAAAAATTATAAAAAACCCTTCAAAGCAACAAAACCTATCCAGTGACTTTTAAAGAAAACTCATCTATTCAAGACCAAGTGACAGGAGAGAGCCCTCTCTGAGTTGAGCAGGCTAATACCCAGCTCTAAAGTGGTTTGTAGGTTACCTCTGTTGTTTGTTTTATGAGCTAAACAAATTTATAGAGTGTTAACACTGGGTAACATGGAATAAATATTCAATCCACTCAGTGTGTCCTTGAGGGAAAGTTAGAGTTAAGGTGTTGTCACCTAATCCTCAACTCCTTCGTCTAGGCCAACTCCTAGTGAAGCCAAAGGGGGTAATCCCTAAAGAAAATAATCTAAGGCTAAAAACTAAATCTAAGCAATTAGTGTTCTAGAAGTTTATTATAAAACACAACATATAAAGTAAATCTAATTTAAGAGCATGAATCAATTAACCACCACAAGATACATAAATAAATACTTGCATAAAAGGATACTTGAGATAACAGATGCAAGTAAAAGGAAACACTTCAAGATAAATAATTGAAAAAAAAAGTACTTGAAGCAAATGGCTTTGTAAAAGTGTAAATGAGACCAGTTCCTTAAAGGTATCGTGGGTAGTTGTAGATCACGTATTTTATTAGATTGTCTTTATTGATAGTAAATTAATGAGATAGATTTTATTTGCAAGAAAATAAAATGTTTGAAAGCTAATCTAGATTTGTCCCTTCAAAGAACATCCCTATAGTGGAGGTTGAGTTTTTCAAATATCCAACAGGGAGAGTGTCCCTTTGATTTTTCACACAAGCCCAAGAGAATGTGGGAGATCCGACAGGGAGAACCTAGATCTCAAATTTTCTGCCACATATATTACACAAACTCTCTTACGTTTCCAGTAAAGCAATATTTCTTAAGGATTTCCCTATTAATCTATCTGCACTTACCAGTGCAACATGTATGAAACTTACTCCCAGAAGATCGAGGCAAGCTTGCAACTGGACGGGTGAGGAACAACACTGGGAGTTGAGGGGAAAAGTTTATTTTAAACAAATAAAATAAAATATTAAAATGAAATGTTCTTCTAATTACTAAGTCTTCACTGACCAATCTCTTGCGAGGAGCTGAGGAGACTATTTATTTCCAACTTTGAAATTTCAAAAAAATGAAATATAAACTAGCAATTAAAGTATTACTTTCCAAATTGAAATATAATCTATGTAATGATTATAGTGTTTTGTGATGAATTAGAAAATTAATTTTAGCTTATCCTTAGTTGTGAAAAATAAATCTAAGTTGAAATTGTAAAAAATGAGACAATCACCAAAACATTGTTCCCCCTAGGGGGGATGAAGAGTGGGAGCTTGTAGCCCCATTGATTTTTATTAATGAGATTACAAATATATTTTTTGGAGTGACTTGTGACCATTCATTAGGGGGGTCACAAGTGTTTACAAAGTTTTACAAATGTTTATTGAAGAAAGGGATGGTCTCAGGGGTCCCGGATGCTCCAAATATGCCAAATTTTGGTAGAGTATCCTTCTATATGTTGGAAAACCTACAAAAAACATAAAGAAAACAATGAAAAAAGATGTTCAAGAACACTTTGGAAGTGTCTTTGGTTATTAGTATGAAATCCCAAAAAATGACTAAGTAAAACTAATGTAAAATGAGTAAAATGAACTAAGAAGAGCAAGCTAAAAAGCTTGTCTTTTAGGGTCTTTGTTTGTTGTTTTAAAACAACAATACAAAGGCAATAAATTTGTCAAATATGAATTTGAAACAAAATTACTTTTAGACTTTAAAAATTTAGAAGTGAAAAGATTGCTAAAAGTAAAGTTTCTTAAGATAGATCTAGCTTAAAATGATAAAATGAAAAAAGAATTCTAGATCTAAATTTCGTTATTTCTTTCTAACTTAGATAAATTAATATTTAAAATCATATCTAGATCTAAGAAATAAAAAACAAGTTAGTAAAAAAAATAGAATTAGAGAAACTGTGAGAAAGTAAATAGAGAATGTTGGATGGAAACCAATCGTGGGCTATGGAGTCTCCTTGATGTATTGAAGAGGGCAATCTTTCTGGTTGGATAGATTTCAAGGTATTAGAAGCTCAAGCTAGAATCTTCCACTCCTCCAAATTAGAAATCCTGGAAACTTAAGAAAATCTTGCAAAGAAATTGTTAAATAGTGGATGCATCCACTTCCTACACATAAAATCTAGAAAGCATGAGATTAACCCGATAATAACATGAAATCATAGATTGCAATGTGATATAACAAGATTTAGTAATACAAACAAGTTTATTAACATCTTACTAATTGAGGTTTAATCAACAAATGAGAATTGAAAGGAAGACAAATTTGTTGAAATATTGTAACTGCAAAGAGTATTATATTTATTATTGAGTTATTATTCATTATATCAATCCCCTTTTGTGTTTTGATCATGTCAAGCATTGTAATTGACCAAATCCCCTTTTGTGTATTGGTCAAACCCTAAATATATTATGCAAATTGAGAAGTCGGCCCCCAGGGTAATTAAAGTGGTTTTAACCACTAAGAAGACAAGTCGGCCTTGCCCAGTGAAGAGACACGTTTCCAGCACCTGCCAATTTGTATAAATAAAGGAAGCCAATGCCTCATTTGTTCACTCACTCATTCCTTCACTCAGTGCGCAAGTTTTCTAGTTGCAGTTGGGATAAGAAGCAAGAGAGAGACGCATTGCTCAGTGGTGGATATTCTGTAGTGTTTGGTTTATTGTCTTAGCATTGTATTGGCTATCTATATTAAGGAAGTTTTTGTTGGTTTTTCACCCCCAATGAGGATTTCCCAGGATAAGTGTTGTGTATCTTATGATTGTGTTTCTCTCATTGATCCTACCTATGCTATTGTTATCTAGTAAATTGAAAAGAAACCTAATAATAGCTCAAAAATTAACATGGTATCAGAGCTAAGTTGAAGAGAGCATCTTTCACTAGATAAGCAAAAACGTCACTATTGTCGTACAAGAAAATTAGGGTTTTCTATTGAAGAGGAATGTTAGCCTAAAACTCATCAAGGAAGTGTGCCCTAGCCTAGCAAACTCTATGGTAGCCTTAGTGCACTTTTTCAGTGGATAGAATCTCAAAAAGTGAAACCCTATTTTTCACTGGTACCAGAAAACTAGAAGTGCTAGAAAACCAAGAAACCAAAACCAGTACCAGAAGTACTAGTCTAGAATTCTGGTGGTCAAGTTTGAAGGGGAAAATTTTGGATTTTTTGAAATCTAACTGCACCAAGCTACCCGCCTCATCCAAGTGCACCTCTTGGTAAGTTAAAAATTAAATTCTGAGCATTTTTTATTTTTGGTAATTTTCCTAGCTCCAGGTAAAGATGTCTGCAAGCACTAATATTGTTGACTAGCTAGAAGGTGTGGAAAACTTTTGTGCCTAGAAGTATAGGATTTCACTCATTCTTGAAGATAATGACCTAGCAAGATTCATTAAAGAATATGTACTTAACCTACCGATGTTGCAGCTAAAGAAAAACACCAAAAGGACACAGTTAGGGCCAAAAGAATCATTGTAGAATCTATTAAAGATTACTTGATTCCTCAAGTGGCTTCAAAGAAAACTCCAAAAGAAATTTTTGGTGTCCTAACCATATTGTATGAATGGAATAGCATCAATCGAAACATGAATCTAAGAACTCAACAAAAAAGTACCAAGGATGCAGAAAGGAGACACAATTCAGGAATATTTCTCTAGAATATCACAATTCAAGGAACAACTAGAAGAAATTGGTGATACACTAGATGACGACAAACTTATAATGACATCCCTTAATGGTATCACCAGACCTTGGGATGCATTCTTCCAAACTGTTTGTGCCAGAAAGGAGAAATTAAACTTTGACAGTCTCTGGGAATAATGTGTTCAAGAAGAAGCAAGAGTAGCTAACTGAGAAGCATTACTATCAAGAGATGAAGATCACGCCATAGATACTCATACTAAAGGAGGAAGGAAGAGGTCTTACTTCCAAAAATAAACTCATCAACATAAGGAGTATCACCCCCCAAAATAATTCATACATAAATAATCTCACTCTCCAAGGATATTCCAGAAGGGTCAAAGAAGAGAAAAATATTTCTCATCCTACCAATGTTACCATTGTGACAAGATGGGACATGTTGCTAAGAATTGTCCAGCTAGACAAGAAGAATACAAGAAGAGAAACAAGAGGAACCATGCCCATATAGTTGAAGATGAATATCCACCCACAAAGATGATAAAAGAACAGATTGAAGACTATGTCTTAATCAATGTCACCTGGTGAGGACACTTGGCTAATAGATAGCGGTGCTTCCAAGCACATGAAAGGTCAAAGATATATTCTCTATTTCCTTACAGAAAAGAAGTTTCCCCAGAAAGTTGCACTTGGAGATGATTATCAATACCCTATCAAAGGAGTAGGAGAATCAAATTACAAACTTGATTCAAGGACCCAATGAATATGAAGGATGTACTATATGTACTAGGTTTGACAAAGAACTTACTTTCTATCTCAGCTTTAGAGAAGAAAGGCTTCAAAGTTTCCTTCATATATGGATAAGTTCTTATGTGGCCCAAAGGAAAAACCATAAAAGAAGCAATTGTTATTGGAAAAGAAGATGGTGGCCTGTGTTATCACATTAAATTTCCTTGGGTCTTTTATCCCTTAGGTTTAGTTTTTTTATCATTTATACTTTAGGTTTGCTTTATGTTTCTTTGTGTGATTTTCTTAGGTTAGCTTGAAAAAATAAATAATTGTGGTTTTGGCTCATTTTTGGCCCACACATAGATTTTAAGCCTAGGTTCATTTTATGGCTTATGGTTTTGAATGACCTCATGACTTGACATAAAGCATAACCCATCCCATGATATTTATGACTTGACACATCACTCCATCCACTCATACCCTTTATCCTTGCCATGTTGTCACTATGTTCGATCAAAGGTGGGTCAAATCATTTTTTTGAAAAAAGGCGTTGCCAACTCACTAGGAGTTTTCATAGCGCACTCGTTGTCCTTTGATCCTTGCCATAATTTGTCATAATCCGTTGAGGTCATGATATACCTTGTTTTCAACACCATTGTTCATCAAATATGGATATCAAGATCTGGTTATTAATGATTTTTCTAATGGTTTTGAGTATTTGAATTTACCCTCAAACTCGTCACTGCTGAAATTGCTAGTTCAGACCAGTTGCAAGCTGCACTATGGGATCAACTTCCAAGGTTGAATTGGAGGCTGAGGTGTACATGGTGGTTTCCTAACTGGTTGTATATCCTCTATTGTTAGTCACATCTCCAGGTATTCTATGAGATCTCTCCATTTCATAGAAAAGTCTTGAGATATCTCTTGCATGAGCTTTTGGTAGCGCCCAATGCTACAAACTACTCCCTCCATCCATTTGCATCTATAGCTTTCCTCTCATAGACTTTGCGGTCATTGTCACTTGGTTTTCATCTATTATAGAGGCCAATTAATTTTTCTCCTGAATATTGAGTACCCGTGCAAATTACTTGGCCCTTGTATGCACATTGCGCTACAGAAATCCATTGTTAAAACCTCGCTACACATCCCCTGTTTTCATATGTTGTGTTTTATTTGGATTGGAGTGCTACCTTTTGGTATTCAAAGACCCCTGCATTATCCTTTTATTTCACTGTATCATCTTCATCTTGAGATCTACTAGAAGTAAGGAGAATTGTAGTCCCTACCTTTCCAAATCTTTGATGACCATGGTGTGGTGACATAAGTTGAGCAGTGTATCTCTTCCTTTTTTAACTCAGAGTCTCTTTCTCCCAATTGTTAAAGAAAGGATACCAAAACAGTCTATTGTTAAATCAAGGTGAGTTAGAGGAAAATATTGAGAGAGAGAAGCCAGTATCCACTGTCATTTTCTCATTGATATCTTCCTTTGTTTGTTTCCTTACCCCTCACTACACCACAACCTTTGATCCCATGTCTTTATCCATGGAGACACCTCAGAAGAAAAAATATCACAAGGGAGGGAGTGTGGTCAAGACTGAACCCTCTAACCTGCACTTGTTTGATGTTGAGCCAATGGTCAGGGAGGTTTTTCAAAGGGTTGGTTCCCTCTCTTTTTTCCAAAACATGTAGAGGGGACACCCTGAAGTAGCAAGGCAATTTTCATTACATTTTGATGGAATCAAGACTAAGGTGGGAGACCTTGAGTTTGAGGTATTTGAAGCCTCTATTGTAGCAGCCACTGGGATTCCTAATACTGGTGAGAGGTGGTTTAAATACATGATACTAAATGTTGCCTTCTCCAAGGACTTCCTCAAATCAGATTATCAGACAGAGAATTTGTCCAAGGGAGTGCCTAGAAGCCACCTAGTTGAAGATTTTGACAAAATGTTGAAGATCATCCAGAGATACTTCACGTGTGAGGGAAGGTTTAACATGTTATACTAGTACCATATAAGGATCTTGCTACATTTTACTAGTAAAGATGCAATGAATATCCCTTTCTACCTTTTAAGGAGCATGGGGAAGATGTCTGATAGAGTCCAAGCCAATTCCAAGGCTATGGACACTAGTGTCTTTCATTCTGCATTGATCAGGATGTTGGTGATGGAAGAATTGAAGAAGAGGAATATTCCTTGGGAACTGTTAATTATCTCTGCCCACATGCAGTTGGACATAGATTCTACTCCTCATTCTAATATGCAGAGTCCCTTTCCATCTACTAGTGTTGCTCCAGCATGAATAAGAAAGAAAACAAAGAGCAAAGACATTGCTCAAGACAAAGAAGTCATTAAGGAAATTGAAGAGGAAGAGAGGGAGGTTCATCATTCTCCACAGAGAGACTTTTCACCTCCTCCTACACCTAAATTGGAAGAAGTGCCTTCATCCACTAAAGCCACAACCAAGAAGGGAATAAAATTGCATTTCTCTTCACCTACTCCGGCAGCTAGCATAAAAGTTAGGAAGCCTTTTACTAGATCATCATCTCTCAAGGAGGTTGTTGAAGTAGAAGTACTACCCAAGGTTTCAATTCAAAATAAAAAGAAAGATAAGGGTAAATGCATTGAGAATCCTATTGAGGTGATAGACAAATCCCTCATGCAACAGAAAGATAAAGGTGAATCCATTGAGAAACATGTTGAGGTTATCTACATTAGCACTCCACCTAGTAATCACACTTTCAAAAGATTGATTAGACAGCTTAGGGAAGCTAGGAAGGAGGTTGCTCATTTGAAATCAGAAAGTTTATCTGAAAGAATTAAGATGAATGAGCTCATGGATATGTACAGTAACACCCTTGATCTGGAAATATTTGCAGCAAGAAGAACCTTGCCTCTCCATAAGAAACTTAAGAACCTCTACAGGAAAACCAGAGGCTTTCAGTCTCAAAATAGAAAACTCAAGAAATAATTACAACACTTCAAGGATGAATTGGCCCAGAGGAACTTGAATGTTTTGGTAGAAGTTGCCATTGAAAGAGAGGAACCAATAGTGAAGAAGAGCACACCTGCAGTCAAGAAGACTATCCCTTCAAAAGAAAAACATGTTTCTATGATAGAAGGAATCTCTCCTGCAACAAGGAGAAGTGTTAGGTTGATGAAATAGTTGGGGGATATAAGCTCCATTTTTGTGGGTGGTCTCTTTTTGCAAGAGTAAAGTGATCAAGGAAGTATAATTTTTTTTCCACCTATATAAGCATCTACAGGCTCCTAACCTATCAGCTAAGTTTTTTTGCTTTCTAAGGATTGGTCTCATCACACAGAAAAATCACAGACATTTTGTAGCGCCATGATGCTGTGGAATTGTCTATATAATATGTCCTACAATTTTGTTGCCTAATATGCTATGAAATATCCTAGCCGAAATATAGAGTGGCGCTACAGTTTCTACAGAACGATACAAAATCTCCTAGCCAAAATACAGAGTGGCACTACCGTTTCTGCATAATCCTACGAAATCTCCTAGCTAAGATCAACAATGGCGCTACCGAATCTGCAGGAGCAGTGGACAGATGGCGCTACCAATTCCGCAGAGGCTATTTGAGGTGTGGCACTACCGAATATACAGAAGCTAATTTGGTAGGGGCGCTAGGGAATTTCACATAGGTTTTTTGCAAGGTCGGCGCTATGGAAACTGCAGGCCTGTTTTGGAGAAGGTGCTACAAAATGTGCAGAGTTATTTTTCAAAGGGTGCTACAGAATTGGCTACCGAATGAGCTACTGAATGGCACTATGAACTGGCACCTACAATCTAGGGATTCAAATTCATCACTCTTTTGGGTGGATGATGATGTGGAGAGGAGCGAGGATCATAGGTGGCATCATGGTGGCAACATACAACCCTTGGAGGACACTTGGAAATGGAAAGGAATGTGCCACAAGGGATACAATGTCATTTAATTCTTATTGGAGTGACTACCAACATGATTCCTTTTTTGTAGAAGTTTGTTAAATAGTTGTTAGCATAGGTGTTAGATTGATAACTGATTTGGAGAATCCTATGGGAGGAAGGCCAGCTCGCACCTCTAGTTTTTGCCTTTCCTTTTTTTTTATAAATACATATTCCAAATGATTAAGAGGGTTCAAATGGTTGAGCTGAGCTCCCTTATTGTAATATTTTTGACTAAGTAGATTGGTTCTTTGCTTATGTATTGGACTTGAGAATTCTTTATTAATATAAGTCAGTTCCTCTTATTTCATCTTGTTTCCTCTTATGTTGAAGTTTTCATGATTGGATGATCCACATGAGATTTTTATGGTTGTATTATGATGAATGTTTGATTATAGTACTGCTATGATGTTCTTCAGTGTTCTTTAAACTTTGAATTCAAGAAGATCTTTTGTTTGAGTTTTTCCTCCTTGGGTTGCTTGAAGACCTGATTTCAATAGCATACCTTTACACCTCCCTCACCAAATTATTCATTCTATTCACTTTTACTCCCATTCACTGAATGAAGTTAATCAAGACCTCATTTGCTTGTACATGCTAGCCCATATTTCTGATTTAAAACATTATTATTATGAGTCTTGTCCATTTTACCTTTAAACACTCATTTACATTTACACATAATCTGATGGGTATTGGGCTTATCCTCTTTGCTATCTGAGGGTGATTCTTAGTGCTAACATTCTTGGCGCCATTGTCGGGGAACGAATTGAAGACATTTCCCTGGGATTGAATGACAATTCTGATTCTGAAGGTGCATTAGAATTCAATACCTTGAAGATTGTGGCTTGCACCTTGTGACTCCATTGTTTCAGATGTGTCTCCCAAAGGAATACACACGAGGTCAACTCCACAACTACCTCTGGATACACTTGAAACTGACCCAGAGAAGATAATCAAGAAGGGAAAAGCTTCTCAAGAAATTTTTTATGCTTTTGTATTAGGTACTTCTGGTCAGTTGTCTGATTACTTTCTTAATACACCAATTTTTATATCAAGTATTCCTCCTTTACCTTCTGTCGAAGTTTCTAGAAATTTGGATTTTGAAAGTTTTTGTGTTGAATACTCCTGTTTTAACCAATAATTGAAAGAAGAAAATTTTGAAATCCTTGCCTCTCCTAATATTGTGAAGTGGTTCGGACTTGAGAGTCTTGAAGATTTTCCTACCTTGGGTTTTGCTACTCTTCCTCCTATCAAAATTTTTGTAACTAAAGAGGAGGAAACCTCATCTCCCTTGTAGCCTATACCCTCTTCTTCCAAGACTCGACCTCCTCCTATGAAAAATTAAATCCCTCCTTCCTACATTCCTTTTTCTCATAAGCTACACATAGTCAAATCTCCATCTCCTCCTTGTTCTCCTAGAGTTCAAAATCCAATGGCAAGTGCTAACCCTCCTAAAAATAAGATGGATGCCATAGTGGCTGATAGGTATGCCCCTCTTATCTTACCTCAGCCTATGAATGCTCTCCCTGTTGGAGACTACCTTAAGTACATGCCCAATTTCACAGGGGAAAAAGACATAATTGTTGAAGAACACCTTGCTTCTTTTTATAGTTATGCAGACAATCTAAACATTGAGAATGAATATGTATGGATGAGAGTCTTTGTATAGAGCCTTGATGATGAGGCTAGGAAATGGTTTAGGGGTTTGACTCTTGGATCCATTGTTGGGATTGAAGCTTTAGATGATGCTTTCTTGAGACAATGGGGGGATAAAAAAGATTTTCTTTATTATATCACTAAATTTGGATCCCTTAAGAGGAAAGAGGGAGAAATTGTTTCTGACTTCTCCAAGAGATTCAATAAAATGTACAAAAAGATCCCTGTTGAAATAAATACCACATAAACCTCTACCAAGATCACCTATGCCAGTTCTTTTGACCCTGATTGTTTCCTTCTACTGAGAGAAAGAAGATCTTCCTCCTTATCTCATATGCAAGATGCAGCCTTGGAAGTAGAATCTAACATAGTGGCATCTAAAAAACTTAGGGGAAAATATGATAGGGACAAGAGAAAAAGTAGAGTTGAATCCTCAACCTCTGATTCCTCTGTAGTCCTTCCTCAAGTTGATGAACTCACCAAATTGGTAAAATCACTTTCTGTTGAAATGGAGAAGTTAAAACTTGAAGGAAAATAGACCTATAGGAACACACATAATGTTGATAATAGAGGTAACTTCGGAAGACCAAATAATGCTCCTCAGATCCTTCCAAGAGATCCAAGAAATAGAGATAGGGATGACCAAAAAATTCAAACCCCTCTCCAAAACAACCTTGTTGTTGATGAAGAAGGAGAGGATGAATAAATTGATCATGAAATCCATTGCCTTGGTGACACCTCCTCATCCCCTGATTTGACCCAATATGCATATGAGGAATCTCTCATGGATAATCAAATGAATGAATTGAGTAAGGGAGAGAAAACAAAATAAAATCCTAATAGATACAATCTGAGGTCCAAAAAGAAAGAGGAAAAAACTGACACTTCTAATCAGCCCACTAAAACAGAAAATTTTTCCAAGGCTGTGGCAGCTAGCAGTAAAGAAAAATATGCACAAATCCCTCAAGCATTGGTTAAGATTCCTACCCCAGAAGTCAAGGAGATTCAGAAATCTCCATCTTCCTTCATCTTTGAAAGTGAGATTCAAAAAATCAAAATTCCTGTACCTTTTTTGGAGCTGATAAAAAATAAGGAATTCAAAAGATGTCTTTCCAAAATGTTGTTGCCTGAACCTTCCTCAAATTCCACTGATTCAGTCAACCTTCAAGATGAAAAACCAACAGTCATCTTAGGACCTTTGATAGAATATAGAGATGATTCATCCCCTCCTTTCTATACATCATTAAACATTCATGATAAGGTGTTGCATAACTGCTTGATGGACTCAGGGGCATCTCACAATCTCATGCCAAAAACATTCATGGATGAGCTTGGGTTGGAAATTACAAAAACATACCATGACTTATACTCTTTTGACTCTAGGAAAGTGAAGTGTCTTGGGGTTATAAAATATCTGGTTGTGACCTTGTTTCAGCTGCCCATGAAAATTGTGGTCATGGATATTGTGGTAGTTGATGTCCCCCCTAAGTTTGATATGCTCTTGTCAATATCTTAGATAAAAAGACTAGGTGGAACCTTGCATATGGACCTTACATATGCCACCATTCTTGTGTTTAGGGGAGAACATAGAAGGATTTACAGGGAGGCTCAATTGGCCTACATCATCAGTGATGAAGCAAACCCCACCAACCATTATATTTTTACACTTGATACTGATTTAGGATCTAGTATATTGTAGCTCACTAATGCTCCTCAACCTCCTCCTGAAATCAGAAAAGAGTCCATTACTTTTTGTGAAGATTCTCCTTCAAATACCTATGTTTGGAAGATGTTTTTTGATGGAGCCTCTTCTAAGGAAGGTGTTGGTGTTGGAGCAGTCTTTGTTTCCCCTACTCAAGAGATCATATCTTTGACCTACAAGCTATAATTTGAAACTACAAACAATGTGGCAGAGTATGAAGCTCTTGTTTTGGGTTTGAAGGCTGCCAAAGACTTAGGGATTGAAGATCTAGCAGTGTTTGGAGATGTTGAATTAATTGTCCACCAAATCAAAAATCTGTATCAAGTTAAACACCTCAGTCTAAGGACTTACAGAAATGAAGTTTGGGATCTTTTTGACAGTTTCTTCTTATATTTTAATATTTCATTTGTTCCAAGAGAGGAGAACACCATAGCAGATTCTTTGGTTGTTTCAACAAGTAATTTCAGAGTCCCTTTGCCACCTAAACTCAAATGTGATGTAGAAGTGAAGTATAGACCCTCTATACCTGACAATGTCAAACATTGGAAGATTTTTGAGGATGCTCTTGAGATTAAAATATTTCTTGAGACTGAGGATGAGTTTTTTGCATTACATATTGATCAAGATCATGATACTGAAAACAACCCTCATGCTGATGTTTTTCTAAATAAAATTGATAACCATCATATTGTTTAGTTTCCTAGTAACCATGTTCCAAAAGGACTAGTTCCTTTGGAAAGATTGTTCTACAAAAATGATGTTGTTTTAAAGTTTAAAGGTTCAACTGATAATGTTGATGTAACTGAATGTAATGTGGGTATAGAGGAAGATCCAAAATATGTCAAGTTGTCTAGCAGCTTTTCAAATGAACAAAGGGTTGAATATGTTGAGATGTTAAAAGAGTTTGCTGATGTGTTTTCCTGGATGTATGAATATCTGAGAACATACGACACAAATATCATTGAACATAAGATCCCTTTGAAAGAAGAGACCAAGACATTTAGGCAGAAACTTAGACAGATAAATCCTATGTTGCTGCATATTATGGAAAAAGAGGTAAAAAAAGCTTTTGGATGTCAAGATCATCATTCCTTTGAGATATTTTGAATGGGTGGCTAACTTGATCCTAGTGAGAAAGAAGAATGGAGAAATCATACTTTGTGTTGATTTCAGAAATTTGAATAGAATGTCTAAGAAATATAATTACCCCTTACCAAAGATGAAGCACATATTGCAGAGGGTGACAGGTTCATCCAAGATATCTATGATTGATGGATTTTCTGGCTACAATCAGATCTTTGTCTTGCCTAAAGATAAAGAGAAGACAATCTTCACCACTCCTTGGGGCACATTCATGTATGCTAAAATTCCCTTCGGATTGATGAATGCAGGAGCGACCTTTCAACGGGCCATGGACATTTCCTTTATTGGGGAGAAGGAAAAGCTTGTATTCATCTATTTAGATGACATTACAGTGTTCTCACAATCTGATAAAGAACATTATCATCATTTGAAAAAGGTCTTCTTGAAGTGCAGAAAATTTGGTCTCTCTATCAATCCTAAAATGTCATTGTTTGTTATGAAGGAGGAAAAGTTATTGGGGCACATTGTATCAGCTGAAGGGGTAAGAATTGATCAAGCATATTAGAAGCCATCCAAACCTTGTCTCTCCCTAGATCCAAGAAATAATTTTAGTCTTTCTTGGGGAAAATCAATTTTTTGAGAAGGTTCATTTCAAATTTTGTTGAATTGGTAAAGTATATTACAGCCATGTTGAGGAAAGGAAATGAAGTCAAATGGACTACTGAGTCTCAAAATTATTTTGATCAAATCAAAAAGTATTTGACTGAAGCACATGTGCTCATCATCCCTGACTACTCCAATGATTTTCTGATTTTCTCTTTTGCTTCATTTGACATAGTAGTTGTTGTTTTATTGCAGAAAAATGTATAAGGGTTAGAGTAGCTTATTTCATTTTTCAGCAGGGCATTGAAGGATGCTGAAATAAAATATGACATCATGGAAAAGAAGGCTTATTCTTTGGTCAAATACCTCAAGGATTTCAGAGTATATGTGTTGCATTCAAAAGTTGTTTCATATGTCCCTTCAGCCTCGGTGAAAGAGATACTTATTCAGCCTAACATAGACGGGAGGAGGAGCAAATAGATTGCCAAAATTCTTGAATTTGTTCTTGAAATCAAGCCCACTAAATTGGTTAAAGGACAGGGTTTAGCTATATTTTTGGTTGAATCAAATTACAAATATTTGGGGGTTAATTTCATAAACATTAGTTCAGAAAATCAGCAAGCTGAGTTGTCTGATAAAGGTTCTCAGGTCAGCCCCAAATTGGTAGAATGCACTTGGTACAAGGACATCATATATTTTCTGCAGAAGTTGCAGCCTCCTGATGGTTTGTAAAAGAACAATGTAAGAGATTTGAAGCTCAAAGAAATCAAATATTGTCTTATTGACCAAGTTTTGTATTGGAAAGATCCTTTAGGAGTGATTTTGAGATGTCTAGATCCATTGGAGGCCCAAAAGGTTATGACTAGTTTTCATGATAGTTTATGTAGGGGCCATCACTTCTGGAGAACCACGGTCTATAAGATCCTCAGTGATGGGTATTTTTGGCCTAGCCTTTTTAATGACGTTTGTGCAAATATTAGAGCTTGTGTCAAGTGCCAAAAGTTTTCTGGAAAGCAGCAACTCAAATCTTTGCCATTGAAGCATGTGGTAGCTTCAGGACCTTTTCAACACTGGGGCCTAGACTTCATTGGGGAAATTCATCCTGCTTCAAGTGGTCATCATAGGTGTATTTTGACTTCCACTGATTACTTCACCAAGTGGATAGAATCCATCCCACAAGGTAATCATTGGTTTTCTTGAGGATATCATGTCAATATTTGGTTGTCCGAGAAGAATTGTTACTGATAATGATGCATCTTTCAAGGTTGAACCATTGATCAAGTTTTGTGAAAAGTATGGGATTGCATTGGTTCATTGTACTCCTTACTACCCCCAAGGGAATGGATTGGCATAATCCTCTAACAAGAGCCTTATAAAGATCATCAAGAGATTGTTAGAAGACAACGAAAAAGCATGGGATTCAAAGATGAAATTTTCTTTGTGGGCTAATAGAGTGAAAACAAAGAGATCTCTTGGTGTCTCTCATTTTCATCTTGTGTATGGAGTTGAGGTTATCTTTCCTACTCATCTTGCCTTACCTGTGGAAAAATTATTCCAACACTACCAAGGAGAACCTGATGATATGGTCAAAAGAATACAATAGCTTGTAGAAGTGCAGCGGACTAGGGAGCAACTATTGGACAAAAAACAAGACCATCAACAGAAGATCAAGCAAGCCTTTGACAAGAAGGTAAGCAAAAAAGATTTCCAGCTGGGAGATCTAGTGCTCAAGTGGGATGCACCCAAGCAAGACAAAGGCAAACACGGTAAATTTGAGGCCTTGTGGATTGGTCCCTTCAAAATTTATGAGGTATTTTCAAATAGAACTTATAAGTTGAAGAATTTGGAGGATTCCAAAGTTTTTGTTGGCCCTGTCAATGGGCACTTTCTGAAAAAAGTATTTTTCTTAAGCCATGAGTGGCTTTCCATTTCATTGTAAGTATCATTTTTTTTTTATTGAATAAGTGACCCCATAGCCCTAGGATAAGGCACTGAAACTGCTTTTTCTCGGCAGCTCACAAGGAGCATGTCATCCCCTATGGAGCCAATGTTATCACATTAAATTGTCTTGGGTCTTTTATCCCTTAGGTTTAATTTTTTATCCTTTATTCTTTAGGTATTCTTTATTTTTCTTTGTGTGATTTTATTAGGTTAGCTTGAACAAATAAAGACTTGTGGTTTTGGCTCATTTTTGGCCTACACATAGATTTTAAGCCTAGGTTCATTTTATGGCTTATGGTTTTCACTCACCTCATGACTTGACATCAAGCATAACCCATCCCATGATATTTATGAATTGACACATCACTCCATCCACTCATACCCTTTATCCTTTCCATGTTGTCCCTATGTCTGATCAAAGGTGGGTCAAATCAAATTTTTGAAAAAAGGCATTGTCAACTCACTAGGAGTTTCTGTAGCGCACTCTTTGTCCTTTGATCCTTGCCATAATTTGTCATAATATGTTGAGGTCATGATATACCTTGTTTTCAGTGCCATTGTTTTAAAACATGGATATTAAGATCTGGTTATTAATGAGTTTGCCAACGGCTTTGAGTATTTGAATTTTCTCTCAAACTCGGCGTTGCTGAAATCGCTAGTTCAAACCAGTTGCACGCTACGCTATGGGATCAACTGCCAAGGATGAATTGGAGGCTGAGGTGGACGTGGTGGTTTCCTAACCGATTACATATCCTCCATTTTTAGTCACATCTCCAGGTATTCTGTGAGATATCTCCATTGCATAGCAAAGTCTTGAGATATCTCATGCCTGAGCTTTTGGTAGCGCCCGATGCAGCAGACTACTCCCTCCTTCATCCCTTTACATATATAGCTTTCCTCTCATAGAATTTTCAGTTATTGTCACCTATTTTTCATTATTGTAGAGGCCAATTCATTTTTCTCCTGAATATTGAGTACTCATGCAAATTACTTGGCCCTTGTATGAACATTGCACTACAGAAAGGCACTGCTAAAACCTAGATACACATCCCTTGTTTTCATGCGCTATGTTTTATTTGGATTGGAGTGCTACCTTTTTGTATTTAAAGACACCTTCATTAGCCTTGTATTTCACTGTATCATCTCTCTTTCAGCTTGATATCTGTTGGAAGTAAGGATAATTGTAGTCCCTACCTTTCCAAAGATTTGATGACCATGGTGTGGTGACATAAGGTTAGCAGTGTATCCCTGCCTTCCTTAACTCAGAGTCTCTTTCTCCCAATTTTTAAAGAAAGGCCATCAAACCAGTCTATTGTTAAATCAAGGTGATTTAGAGGAAAACCCTAAGAGAGAGCATCCATTATCCACTGTCATTTTATCATTGAGATCTGCCTCTGTTTGTTTCCTTACCCCTCACTACACCACAACCTTTGATACCATGTATTTATCCATGGAGACACCTCAGAAGAAGAAATATCACAAGGGAGGGAGTGTGGCCAGGACTGAACCCTCTGACATGCACCTGTTTGATGTTGAGCCAATGGTCAGGGAGGTTTTTCAAAGGGTTGGTTGCCTCTCTTTTTTCCAAAACATACAGAGGGGACACCCTGAAGTAGAAAGGCAATTTGCATTACATTTTGATGGCATCAAGACTAAGGTGGGAGACCTTGAGTTTGAGGTATATGAAGCCTATATTGAAGTAGCCATTGGGATTCCTAATACTGGTGAGAGGTGGTTTAAATACATGATACTAAATGGTTCCTTCTCCAAGGACTTCCTCAAATCAGATTATCAAACAGACAATTTATCCAAGGGAGTTCCTAGAAGCCACCTAGTTGAAGATTTTGACAAAATGTTGAAGATCATCCAGAGATACTTCACGTGTGAGGGAAGGTTTAACATGTTATACCAGTACCATATAAGGCTCTTGCTACATTTTACTGGTAAATATGCAATGAATATCCCTTTCTACCTTTTAAGGAGCATGGGGAAGATGTCTGATAGAGTCCAAGCCAAGTCCAAGGCTGTGGACACTAGTGTCTTTCATTCTGGACTGATCAATATGTTAGTGATGGAAGAATTGAAGAAGAGGAAAATTCCTTGGGAACATTTCATTATCTCTTTCCACATGCATCTCGACATAGCTTCTACTCCTCAGTCTAAGATGCAGATCCCCTTTCCATCTACTAGTGTTTCTCCAGCAGGAACAAGCAAGAAAAGAAAGAGAAAATCCATTGCTCAAGACAAAGAAGTCATTAAGGAAATTGAAGAGGAAGAGAGGGAGGTTCATCATTCTCCACAGAGAGAATTTTCACCTCCTCCTGCACCTGAATTGGAAGAATTCCCTTCATCCACTAAAGCCACAACCAATAAGGGAAGAAAATTGCATTTCTCTTCAACTACTCTAGCAGCTAGCATAAAAGTCAGGAAGCCTTTTACTAGATCATCAGATCTCAAGGAGGTTGTTGAAGAAGAATTCCTACCCAAGTTTTCAATTCCAAATAAAAAAAAATATAAGGGTAAAGGCATTGAGAAGCCTATTGAGGTGATAGACAGAGCCCCTGTGCAGCAAAAAGATAAAGGTGAAGCCATTGAGAAACATGTTGAGTTTATCAACATCAACACTCCACCTAGTAATCACACTTTCAAAAGATTGATTAGACAACTCAGTGAATCTAAGAAGGAGGTTACTCATTTGAAAGAAGAAATTTTATCTGAGAGAATTAAGATGAAGGATCTCATGGATATGTACAGTAACACCCTTGATCTGAAAATATTTGCAGCAAGAAGAGCCTTGCCTCTGCATAAGAAACTTAAGAACCTCTACATGCAAAACAGAGGCTTTCAGTCTCAAATTAGAAAACTTAAGGAAGAATTACAACACTTCAAGGATGAATTGGTCCGGAGGAACTTAAATGTTCTGGTAGAAGTTTCCATTGAAAGAGAGGAACCAATAGTGAAGAAGAGAACACCTGCAGTCAAGAAGACTATCCTTGCAAAAGAAAAACATGTTTTTATGATAGAAGGAAGCTCTCCTGCAATAAGGAGGAGTGTTAGGTTGATGAAATAGTTGGGGGATATAAGCTCCATTTTTGTGGGTGGTCTCTTTTTGCAAGACTAAAGTGATCAAGGAAGTATAATTTTTTGCAACCTATAAAGGCATATGTTGATACTGAGAGGGGGGTGAATCAGTATTAGGTACAATTTACAAACCTTTTCAACTTATACTTAAACCATTCAATTATATCCAATGAGAAATGAACAATAGTACCAATACACCACAATACACCATGCACAATATATGAGAAATATGTTGGATTACTGAGAGGGGGGGTGAATCAGTAATAACGTAATTATAATCCTTTTTCTTCAAATGTTATATCAATGTAGAATTATTATCCAAAAGTGAGCAGTAATAAATAAACAATCACACACATGAACAGTACACCA
>ML846530.1:37255-51211 GCA_009831015.1 Picea engelmannii
AGACACAACATTTATCCTGGGAAACCCTCTAGGGGAAGAAAACCCAACAAAACTTCCTTAATATAGATAGCCAATACAATGCCAAGAGATCTCTTATGCTAATACAGAAAGTCCTCTTCTAGATATGTATCACTCTCTCTCTCCTTTGCCGGTAACAGATCAGAACTTGTCTCTCAAACTAAGCAAGTGAGTTGTGTCTAAGTGAGGCGCTAACCTCCTTTATTTATACAAGTCTGGCATGTGTGAAGTGTCTCTTCACTGACAGGGCTGACTTCTCAAACTAGGTGGGTAAACCCACCTTTATTATATTTCTAGGTCTCTTTAATAACTGTNCAATTGTCTTTTGACCAATCCGCAAAAGGGGATTTGGTCCTATTACAATAACCGACATGATCAATCCACAATGGGGTTTGATCTTATGAATAATATATCAATAATAATAAGAATACTCTTTGCAGTTACATTATTTCAACATCATGTCTACAAGTTGAAGAAGGCTTTGTATGGATTGAAGCAAGATCCTAGAGCTTGGTATGGAAGGATTGACAGTTTCCTAACGAGCTTGGGCTTTACCAAGAGTAAAGTTGATTCTAACCTTTACTTTAAGGTTATGAATGAAGATCCTGTTATATTGTTGTTGTATGTGGATGACTTATTCTTAACTAGAGAAGAAAATCTCATCACTAATTGCAAGAAGAATCTCGCCGCAGAATTTGAGATGAAAGACCTTGGCCTAATGCCTCAGATTTTCCTTAACCAACGGAAGTATGCAGTTGAAATATTGAAGAGGTTTGATATGTTGGAGTGAAAATCCATGAATACATCCATGGAAACAAAGTTGAAGCTCCTGGTTGACACTTCATCGGAATTGATTGATGCTACATTGTATAGACATATCATTGGATCGTTGATGTATCTGACAAACATCAGGCCAGATATATGTTTTGTTGTGAACACCTTGAGTCAATTTCTAGTAGATCCCAAATGTGCTCACCTGGTTGTTGCAAAACATGTGATGAGGTACCTTAAGGGTACTTTAGAGTTTGGTCTCAGTTATAATGGAGATCATGACTTCAGATTGAGTGGTTATACCGATTAAGATTGGGTTGGAAGTGTCTCTGACAGAAAGAGCACTTCAGGTTGTTGTTTCAGTCTGGGGTCAGCCATGATCTCATGGTAGAGTAGGAAGCAATCAAGCATTGCTCTCAACACAACAGAAGAAGAATACATTGTTGCATGTTCCGCCAGTTGTGAAGCCATATGGCTTCGAAAGTTGTTGATAGGTATATTCGATCTGGATATGGAAGCAACCGTGATTCTATGTGATAACCAAAGTTGCATATGTTGATGATTATAGTTGTGTGAGACATCCTTGAGGACACAAACTGAGTGAGTCAACCTGAGAGAGAGCCCATGAGTTGGGTGTTCCCATGAGATGGTTGTGTGTCTCCTCTCTGAGACGGAGATGGAATGTTTTTTCCCTCTGTGGGGTGAGGAAGCCCATGAGCTAGGTGTGTGGTTCCTCTCTGAGACAAAGTTGGAATGGTGTTGTGCCCTTGTGTGGGGTGAGGAATCCCATAAGATGGGTGTGTGGTTCCTCTCTGAGACGGATATGGAATGTTGTGTGCCCCTGCGGGGTGAGGAATCCCATGAGTTAGGTGTGTCATTCTCTTTGATACGGAGATGAAACAATGTACTGGTCTCCTCAATGTAGAGATTTGAGATGATGTGATGCTCCAAATGATTCTCCTGTGAGACGTAGTGAGAAAGATATATGTTGAGTTGGACGTGCATGTGGTTGAGAATATGTGAACGTGATCCTACTGGTTTATCACTAGTGAGTTTGATTCTCCTGTGAGACGCAGTGAGATAGATATGTGGACAACCCTGTGGATGGGCACAAATGGATGCACCCCTAGTGGTTGAACACTAGTGAGTGTGATTCTCTTGTGAGATGTAATGAGATAGAGATGTGGACATCCATGTGGTTGAGCACAAATGGATGTAACACTAGTGGATAGGCATTCATGGGTGTGTGAGATCCCTTGCTATATTGTCCAAGAGTCAGACTTACCTGTAATCCTATTTGTAATCTAAAGGGTACAGGTCGGCCCCACCATAAAGTGAAAGATAATTAATGTAAAAGATAATTAATATGGTAATTATTAATTATATTGTGAGTTATTAAGGTCGGACATGTTGTGCCAATAGACACTAATTTTGATAGGCTCAGTGTAATATAAATAAAGGTAAATTCCCCATTGAGGAATAAAAACACAAGTGTGATTTTGGAAATTTCAGCAAATACTTGTTCTTGGGAAAAGTGCGCACCTCTCTTGGGCGCTAGTCTTCTAGGGTTTGTGAGCACCCTTTTGTGTGCTAGGTTTATGGTGTGGGAGGTATTTATCTTGAAGAATATAGCAAAGGATTGGATGGGTTTTCTTCCCTTGTTGAGAATGGTTTCCCGGGAAACTTCTTGTGTACTTTTGCATGGTATTTCTTCTTGTGATCTTGGTTGTTGCAACAAATTGTTAATGGTGAAACTGCAAATGTTTATGGTTCAAGTAAAATGCTAAAAATGGAATGAACTTCATGCTTGAGCCTAGATTATTGAAAAATCAACATGGTATCAAAGCATAGGTCTTAAAGAACCCATTGCACAAGAAAATTTCAGTCATCCTCTCTCTTCTACAAAACCGTACGACCCTCCCAGGGTTTCCAAAAATTCCCTACGACCTACCTTTCTGAGGAGTTTCAGCACTTGTCACTTGGACGATGGGGCTAAAAAGTGCATAGGAGTGTAAAAAATCCTTCCAGGGACCTCCAAGAAGATTCATATTGCATTTCCGAGCATTTTGATTTTTTGGCCCTAGGGTTTCGCTAATTTCTGCAAACTTTTCAGAATTAGGGTTTCTGCAACTGATTGAAGGAGCTCTTCATCTCACCAAGTGTTCTCCTATATTTCAAGGCTTATTGTTCATATTAATAAGCCCAACAAAACCTAAGGTTGATATCCTAGCCTAGCTTATAGGTTTTCTATCCCAGTTGACAAGGGTTTGTGAAGAATCTGAAATTATGGTGACACCATGGCTACCTTCTTCATGAAGATGTCAGAGGACAGAGATCAACTAGGTTCCATTGGAGAAATCATATCAGCACCCTCAGGTATGAACTTGTGTATATTATTTGTATCATTGTCATGAGGGTACTTGCAGGAGGAAGGAACCTTTGTTGAAGTCATGGATCCAGAGGAATCTCAGTGCATTTAGAGGAACAACACACTGGAAGTGAAGACTCCAGGTTTGATTGTTTTAATTATCATGCCTCTAACCTACATTTATAAAGTTTTCTACATTAAAAGTAGGTGTTGTAATTGTGACAACAATCCTTAAATTGTTTTGATTATATATATGTACTCATTATTATCCTTTAGGAGATATTCTTGTTTTGTTTCCTTTTGTTTGTTTTCTTGTTCCAGGTAGGTTAACAACAAAGGAAGATGTTTATACTTCAGACTTCAGAGGGAGTCAAAACTATTTGAGAAGGATGAAGAACATAACCATCATTGAGGCAACCAATGCAATAATGCATGATTAGTACCTTTCTATGATTATGTGGGTAGAAGCATGCATGACACGGTATATGTTCAGAACAAGAGTCCTCACCAGATTTTGAAGAACATAACTCTCGAAGAAGCCTTCACTAGAGTGAAGCCCGAGATTGAACACTTCAGGATATTTGGGTGCCCAGTGTATTTTCATGTACCCAAAGAGAAGAGGTCCAAGATAGACCCTTCAGGGAGAAAGGATACATTTATGGGATAACAGTTAATCTTCAAAGACATATCAGATCTACATCCTTGGTCAGAGACAGATTGAGATAAGCAGAGATGTTTCCTTTGAAGAATAGATATCCTTTCAAGGATCCATAGAATCTCATATGGATATTGACAATGAGACAATACCTTCTCCCCCTTCAGCATTTCAGAGGGAGATAGTATTCCAGTTGATCCAATTGTTCCTACTAATCCAACTGCTCCAAGTTGATATGCCAAGAGATATTGCAGTAGAGCATCAAAGGCCTGCCTAGGCTCGACAGACTCTGCAGGAGGCAGAGGAATTTACAAGCCCCTCAAGGCACATCCTGAGAGAGAAAATAGATTTTCGAGCTACCCTTCAACCATGAGCCACATCATTGATTCTGAGCCTTCTTGTCATGGAGAAGAAACAGGTGAACAGGTATGGAAAGATGCCATGACAAAAGAATACTAGTATATCTTAAAGAATGATGTATGAGATATTGTTCCAAGACTAGAAGGGAAGTCTATGGTGACTTCCAAGTGGATCTATAAGATCAAGCATGCATTTGATGGAAGTGTTGAGAAATGAAAAGCGAGATATGTAGCCAGATAATTCCCACAAATAGAGGGAGTTGTCTATGATGAGACACTTGATCAAGAAGTTGTGTTGTTGGATACAAGCAAGTTTTGACTTCTTATTTCGAGATGAAGGATCTGGGTATGATGCACTACTTCTTGGGACAAGAAGTATGGTAGAGGACTGATGATATTTTTCCTAAGTCAAGGAAAATATATAGTGGGGATATTAAAGAAGTTCAGTATGACTGAATGAAAATCCATGCCTACACCGATGGTGATGGATTTGAAGAAAATGAATGATGATGATTCAGATGAGATTGATCCATAGTTGATTAGACCACTGATGTATCTGGTTAACACCAGACCTAATATATGCTATGCAGTAAATGTGCTTAGCCAGTTCATGAGTCAACCAAGACAAACTCATTGGATAACAACAAGACATGTATCGAAATACCTACGAAGCACAGTTGGATATGGCCTGAGATATGCCTCCAGTGTAGACTTGATTTTGCAGGGATATGTCGATTGGGAAGGGAGGGCAATGGACCGGAAGAGCATGTCTGGTTGTTGTTTTACCTTGGGGTCTATCATGGTTTCCTGGTGCAGCAAGAAAAAAATCTCGGTGGCCTTGAGTACCACAGAAGCAAAGTATATAGCATTGAGTGTGGCAGTCCGCGAAGCAGTGTGGCTTCGCAAGCTTATGACAAATTTATTTGATCATGAGATGGATCCTATTATTATTCATTGTTGTTGATTTTTCAATAAACTAGGTTAAGCATGTAGTTCATTCCATTTTAGCATTTCACTTAACTATAACCAATAATGTTGCAGCAACCAAGATCACAAGAAGAAACACCATGCACAAGAACACAAGAAGTATCATGGGAAACCCTTCTCAACAAGGGAAGAAAACCCAGCCAAATCCTTTGTTATATTCTTCAAGAGAAAGACCGTCACCACCAACAAGACCTAGCACACAAGAGGGTGCTCAAACCCTAGAAGACTAGCGCCCAAGAGAGGTGCACACTTTTCCCGAGTAAATGTACTTGCTGAAATTTCCAAACTCACATGAAAGATATTATTCCTCAATGAGGAATTTACATTAAATTATACTAGACTGAACTTGTCAACAAAAGTGTCTATTGGCACAACAGGCCTGACCTCACTATCTCATAATATAATTAATATTAACCATATTAATTATCTTTTACATTTATTACTAATCACATTAAGGTGGGGCCGACCTGTACCCTTTACATTACAATTAGGTTTACAGGCAGGTCTGACTCTTGAACAATATAGAAAGGGATCTGATACACCCACTAGTGCTCATCCACTAGGAGCACATCCATAGGGATTTCCATATCTTTGGCTCACTGCATTACATAGAAGAACCATATCTTCACATGTTCACATGTGCTCATCCACATGCATGTACACTCTATAGATCTTATTTCCCACTGCCTCACATAGGAGAATCATCTGGAGTTTCTCGTCAACTCTGTTGCTCAGAGGAGGATAATACATCATCTTCATTTATGTTCACATGACGATGCACCCAACACTTTGGGATTTCATACGTTCACCTTGTGCTCCGCCAAAGGCACGTCTAACTCAACAGATCGCCTTTCCCACTGGATAATCATCTGGAGTTATTCTCAACTCTTTGAATGGAGGAGTTCATCTCTACGTTCTAGCTCTGTCTCAGGTAGGAACCACGTACCCTTCTTAGGGGATTTCTCTCAGATTTGTAAGCTAGAGAAAGACTCACATAGTTGCAATGATCCACATCTCATGGGTTTGTAAGCTGGAGAATGTCTCACATAGATGCAATCATCAACACTCCCTCTCAGCTAGGGAGGCATTCTTCATTATGCGAAGTCTCACATGGATGTATTCTGAATTTTGTCTTGGTTGGAGTCATCAATACTCCCTCTCAACTAGGAATGCATTATTCACCAAGTTAGTTTGGTGAATATGTTTGCACTCTGCTCATGTGTAGGAAGGTATTGCATGTGTACGATTTTCCTCTGCACTATATCTCTGATATAAGAATATTTCATCTCATTGTGTTTCGATCCATCAGGAAACACTAGGTTCTCGAGGAGATTTATACACGGCTCTTGGTTATCATCATAGGATCCATCTCAAGATCAAGTAAATCTACTAGAATCTTGTGAAGCCATACTGCTTTGCACACTCAATGGTACATACTCTGCTTCTGTGATATTCAAGGCCACAAAGATCTTGTTTCTTGTTGCATCAAAAAACCATGGCACAATTCAAGGTAAAACATCAACCGGATGTTCTCTTTTGGTCCATTGTACTTTCTATTGAATCTGAATCAGCATATCCTGCAAACTCAAGTTCACACTGGAGGCATATCTCAGGCCATATCCAATTGTGCCTCGTATATATCTCAATACATGCTTTACTGCTATCCAGTGAGTCTGTCTCGGCTGACTCATGGATTGACTAAGTACATTCACTGCATAGCATGAATTTGATCTGGTGTTAACCAGATACATCAATGATCCAATTAGTTATGGATCAATCTCGTCTTGAATCATCATCATTCATTTTCTTCAAATCCATCACGACTATTTTGCATTATGTCATACTGAACTTCTTTAATATTCCCATTGTATATTTCCCTTGACTCTAGAAAATCTCGTTGGTCCACTGTCATACTTCTTGTCCAAGAAGTAGTACATCATACACATATCCTTCATCTCAAAATCAGAAGTCAAAGCTAACTTGTATCCAACAAGGTTTTCTGAATAAGTCATCAAAATCAATCTCTTGTCACCAACACTGTAATAATATAGGTTTGAATCAACAATATTCTTGCTAAAACCCAAACTCATCAAGAATCCATCCATCTAATATAGTTTCCAAATCATGGATGGTAGTACAGATGGAAGTGTATTAGAATTATTGGATCAAGTGTCTCATCATAGAAAACTCCCTATGTTTGTGAGAAACCTCTGTCTATAGATCTCGTTTTGTATTTCTCAACACTTCCATCCGTTGCATGCTTGATCTTATAGATTCACTTGGAAGTTACCACAAACTTCCCTTCCGGTCCCTCAATAATATCTTATACATCATTCTTTAAGATATATTGGTATTCTTCTATTATGGCATCTTTCCATACTTGTTCTCTTGTTGCTTCTCTAATACAAGGAGGCTCGGCATCAATGAAGTGGCTCATGATTGAAGGATAGCTCTAAAATCTCGTTTGCTTTCTCAGGATGTGCCTTGAGAGGCTTGTATGTTTCTTTGCCTCTTGCAGAGTGATTCTAGGTAGGCCTTTTATGTCCTACTGCAATATCTCTGAACATATCAACTGGAGCAATTGTATCCACTGAAATAATGTATGTCTTCCTATGAACTGTTGAAGGGGGAGAAAGTATTGTCTTACTGTCAATCTCTATCTGAAATTCTCTGGATATTTGAAATACTATCTCTTCTTCAAGGACAATGTCCCTGCTTGTCTCAATCTGTCTCTAACCAGGGATGTCGATCTGGAATGTCTTTGAAGATTCATTGTATCCTTTCTTTCTAAAGGATCTAGCTTGGACTTCTTCTCTTTGGGTACATGAAAATACACTGGGCACCCAAATAATCTAAATTGTTCAATCTCAGGCTTCATTCCGGTGAAGACTTCTTCGGGAGTTATGTTTTTCAAAGTCTGGTGAAGACTCTTTGTTCTGAACATATACTGTGTCATGCACGCTTCTGCCCATGGAATCCTAGAAAGATTCTGATCATGCATTATTGCATTGGTTGTCTCAATGATGGTTCTATTCTTCCTCTTTCTCAAATAGTTTTGACTCCCTCTGAGTCAAGTGGTTGTGTACCACTGATAGTGATTGTGTGCCACTAGACAGTAGTTGTGTGATACTAGCAGTGGTTGTGTACCACCGGAAAGTAGTTGTGTACTACTATGGAAAGATACCTCCCTAGCTAAGAGGGAGTGTTGATTTTTCAGCATCGGGCGGACCTTCTCCTAGATTGGGATACAAACCAAGGGACATAGGATACATTTATCACAAAGGCGTACTTGTGGTAAATGGGCCCAGGTGTAGTCCTTGATCATGACAAGGAATAATATGGAGTCGAGGTGCTTGAGGTGCTTTCCACGTGTCAGTTAGCATCAAGATGACATTCACTCACAGAGGTGTACTCGTCGTGAACGACCCTAGTGTAGTATTTGTCTAAGTCATGGTGATTTGACAAGGAATGATAAAGAATCAATATGCTAGAAGTTATCACATATGGACCCAGAGTGAGCCTGATCTCAGAGAGAGTCAATTGGCTCAAAGGGAGAGTCGCAGAAGGAGTTTCTCCTCGGTTCAGGTAGGATAGAGACATATCCCAAGACTGGCATACAAGTGTCATGAGTCTAGGGCGAAGTTTGTATACTTCAGAGACAAGCTTGGCATGATGCAGAATCTCTCCTTCGTTGAGAGGGAGTGTTGATATTTAGACGTCTGGAAGACATTATCCTAGATTAATAATTAATAATATAATTATTGATTATTAAATATATATAAAATGAGTAATAATAATAATAAATAGTTACTTATTATCCAAGGGACACATCCTTTCATGGATGGTCACCATATGTTCTCTATATATGGAACACTCATCATTGTAATAATATATCAAATATACAATATCATCTCATATAGAAAAATCAACAGGAACAACATCAACAATTGACAGTCGGGCTTCAAGTTTCAAAGTCCTATCAATCGAGTAGTAACAAGTGAGCAATAACAAGCGAACGTGACTTGGTTTTTTGTCATCCCAAAACCACTAGATTGGTTTGTGGTTTTCCTTAAACCATCACTTAGTAGAATACTTACAACTTCTGATGGACAACGATTTGTGGTTTTCCTTAAACCTCCACTTAGTAGAAGACTTACAACTTCTGTTATAGAACGGTTTATAGTCATCTTTAAACCAACATTCTAGAGCACTTCCAAATAGAAAAAGACATCAGCTTCCAACTAACTTAGGAAATGTTTCGGGAACCATTGAGCCCTATAGCCAAGTTCTGGAGTGTGTGGTCATCCGTAAACCACCATATTGGTTTGTGGTCTTCCTTAAACCACCACCACCATTTAGTAGAAGACATCTACTTTTGGTAGCCTTTTGGTTTTAGTCATCCCAAAACCACCAGATTCATCAGATTAAGATAACACATTCAGTTATTGGCAGTTGTCCACTTCTAGACTTTAGCTCTCTTCTTGGACTCACATACACCCCTTCAGATTAAGAGGGGGAATGTTGAAAACCTAATCCATTAGGAGAAAGGAATATGAAATGACACAAGATGTGAACCGTCGTCAAGAGTCAAAGAGACCTCTTGGAAGACGAATCCAAAGGTCATAATGATGTATTTATACATGTATCATATTAATGAATAAGGCAATTCACGCTTATCTCTCAATTATGTGTTCCAACAATAATAATGATGATGGTGATGATATTAAACTAAGTGACAACCTAATTAACGATTACAATCGTTAACCTTCATGACTAGTCAATGCATATAAGTAGAACATTACAAGACATAATATATCATTTATTCGTTAATCAATTATAGATATATTATTCATCATATATGATTTCAACCATCTTTCATTACTATGTTGGATATTTTTGCGTATATGAACTATTATATTATAAAATACATCATTGGACTAGAGTTATTTTGTGTCAAAAAAGAGAGATGAGATAGAGACATGTCCTATTGTAATATATTTTGCACAATGAAAACATAGAAAACTATTTTTTAAGTCGGCTTTCTCTCGTCACTCAAGTTCCCACTATTAATCTACTTGCCTTATGTGTGATTGTTGTTATATGGTTGGTTATGCTTAAGCTAAATAATAGACAATGAAAATGCAATATATTATTGTATGTTGATGTTTATGTAAATGAGTTGTGTTTTAAGTAAAAAGTTGAGGTTGAGCATTAAACATCCAATATGTCAAACCATAACAGTGGGATTTTTTCCACTATCATTAGGGATATGATTGTGTTGCACACTAAATCTATACATTTTATAAAGATAGAAGACAACTTGAGCTACTTCCTTCTTTTATAAGAAAGCATTTGGAAAATAAATGTCTCTGTACATGGATAAATTTGTGGGGTATGAGTAACAAAAAATCACTATCATGGTGGCAATTAATTTAGTGCTATTAGATCCAAGTTGTTACTTAATTTGTTTTTATGGCATTATATGATGAACCATTTGGAAAGATTGGTTATGGTTGTATGGGAAGTCTTATATGGATTATTGCTCCAAGGAGCTCTAAGGTTCAATCACTTACTCGGATAGCAAAGTTTAAAAATTGATCGTTTTGTGATTCTGAAGAAATTTATGGACTAGTTGCCAAGGCATATAAAAATTTCATTGTTCCTTTAAGAAACATGTAATGAGGTGGTCGGTTCTTCATAATGAACTTGTAGTGAAGGATCAATTACATCATTTTGATTTTATTTATGGATTTTGTGTAGTTTTCCACAAACCTAAAACAATTAAGCATGTGTTGTGGAATTGTTTTGGGCCTCAATTTCTCTTGAATATGGTATGTGTATTTGTTTCTCCCTTTTATTGGATGGTTTGGTAGGCTACCAAGCACATGTGGGATGTGATTAGTTTGACATGCTTATTTTTCTTGTGGAAACATCATTGTCATGCATTTTTTCATCACACAACATCTTCAATCAGTTTGAGGTAAGTTTCTACATCCAACCAAAGTTGGTTCTCCATATATCAACTTTAAAAAGTATAAATTCTTTTAATCTTGGAGTCAAAGTTTTTGGCTTGCGCATGCCAAGGATTCTAGTTCATTTTTTTTTTTATGGTCCTTGAATATGTTGATGATTTAAAGGAATATTGATTTTTGAATATGTTGATGATTTAAAGGAATATTGATTTTTGAATATGTTGATGATTTAAAGGAATATTGATTTTAATAAAATATATGCATAATATTAAAAAAGTTATGATACACCGATAATAGAAAGATATATTAATTTTAGTGAAATATATACACAACGTTTAAGAAAACAAGTTGTAAAAAAATTGATATTATTATCAAAATTTAGAATAAAAAAACTAAACTTATTTCTTTTCAATATAACCCTTGCTTCAACAATTGAATATACCCAAAACGTTACAATGATAATTACATAAAAGAAATCAATGTAAAATGGAATATAACCACAAAATTGTGGTAGTGAATACATAAATACAAATCAATATATTATATTAAGCATTGCCATATAAAATGTATGAAAATTATTTAATTTTTACCCATATTAAATACAATGTTCAATATTTTAATAGGCATACTCCTAATTAATTTGTGATCAAAATTGGGTGGTGAATACATAAATACAAATCAATGTATTATATTAAGCATTTCTATATAAAATGTATGTGAATTATTTAATTTTTACCCATATTAAATACAATGTTCAATCTTTTAATAAGCATACTCCTAATTAGGTAGGTAAAATTGGGATGGAGGGTTTTTGCAGTTAGGGTTTCTGCGGGGATGTAAGGTTTAGGGTTTCTGCAAAGTAGTAGTGCTTGCAGACCAGATGTGGTGATTTCTGTTGGAGCTAGGGGGATAGGAATCCTGACAAAACAGGGTAGACATGGCGTGGATGGTGGATCCAATGGACCTTACATGGGCGGATGAGGACGCTTTAGGGTTTCTTCAAGGATGTAAGGTTTAGGGTTTTTGTAGAGTGGTAGCGCTTGTGAACCAAATGTGGCGATCTCTGCTGGACCTAGGGGATAGGAATCCTGACAAAGCAGGGTAGACGTGGCGTGGATGGCGGATCCAGTAGACCATACGTGGGCGGATGAGGAGGTTTTGTGGGCCAGCGAGGGGCTTTTTCTTACTGATGACACCTATAAGTTGATGTATGATTACATGCGCCAAGTGTCTTGTATGCCAAAGCCAGTGTCAAAGCACATTTTCCATCCAGCTCAGGCAAACATCCAGTCGTCTTGGATGATAGAGGTGGCAAGGTTCTTGACATCAATAACGTGAAGGGAACGTGCATGGGTGGGGTTCGGTGCATGGGCGAACCTCCTCGAGGTCGTTGTGATAATGATACACCAAATAACCATTATGGCACTTCCCCTAGAGATATTATGTTAGGTGTACCATAGAGGAACCATCCTTCGCACATTGGCAGTGCTGGTCTTAATCAGTCTTCTGGTAGAATAGCTCGTGCTCATCGCAAAAGAAAGAGTTGGAAGGTGCGAGAGACTAAACCCAGTTGTGTTCTCTGTAGGGATGTTGCAATGGACAGAGTAACTAGTTTAGCGATCAAGGCCTTAGTGGGGAAGTTTTACTATACCAAAATGAACAAGGCACAACTGGCTGATTGGGTTCTGAGATTTTGGAAACCTCTTGTGGGTTACTACCCTAGATTTAGCCTCCTTTTAAACCATTGGTTGGTTTTCCACTTTCTGGCTGAGGGATTTGTAGAGAATTTTGAGCTCTCCATGGATTATCGAGAGAGGTATTTTAATGCTAAAACGATGGTATCCGGGCTTCAATCCCTACACAGAAATTTTCTCAAAGAGGTTTCTATGGATGTTGCTCCCCGAATTTCCAATAGAGTTCTGGTCTGTCAAAATATTTGAGGCCATCGCTAATTTTGTTGGAAATTTCATCTTTTATGATGATCAAGCTCTTCGTTGGAGTAACAAGAGACTCGCCTGGGACCTAGTGGAAATCGACCTAGACAAAGGTTTACCAAATGAAATTGAGATATATATTGGGTGTACCTACATTTTTCAAGTTGTCGACTACAGGAGGGAGCCTTTCCGATGCCACAATTGTTGGCAACCTGGTCACCTTAATTCAAAATGTTTGGCATTCCAGGAGCAACGAAACACTACAATGCAACTTGGTGTGAATGTAGACCACGTCGTTCAATCCCTACCAAATCACTTTGACAAAGGCACCTTCCTTGGTAAGATGCAATTATTTTTCCCATCCTTTTTTAGCAAACTTTCCTCGGAAGAGTTTGAATATTTAAGAAGCAATGAGAAATAGGTTCTAGAGATTTTTGGAGATTTTTAGGATATTCTTATGAAGAAGTTTGTCAACCCGGATGTTGGTTCTGGCATAGGGCCTAAGGGTTTGGGAGTAGTAAATGACCTACTTTTCCCCCCTATAGCTACCAAACCTGTCTCCACTCCCGGTTGTGTTTCATTAAATGAAGACACTGGTAACAAGGTGGACATTTGTTTGAATACAAAGAATGGGTCGAGACACTAGCGTCATTTTGCATCTCTCCATCCCCTGTGGAAACTGAATGTCCTATAGACCCTTTAGGTGGTGATTGCAGACCTGTTAAAACATTCCCAATTTTTCCTCTGAGTCGTTCGGTAACTTCTGTGGATGCTTTATCGCCTTCCCCTCTCCCTATATCCAACAATTTTCACAAGCCCTCTTCCATCATTGATCGAAAAAACGTTACACTTAGGAAAAAGCCTCTCCCCCGCTTACCTAAGAAGACTCCTG
>ML846531.1:19880-35571 GCA_009831015.1 Picea engelmannii
TCAAATTCAGCAGAAGAGAAGCAGTCAGAGAAATGCCCCAGATCATGAAACCAACCAACACTTTATGCAAATATTGTCAACAAGGAAAGAAAACAAAGACCAAGTTTAAATCAAAGGAATATTCAATGACAAAACTATTGAAACAAGAAATGTGTGGCTAATTTATTTTTCCCTTAAATAAATTGGACAATAAATATTAATCTATTATCTCATCTATAACTGAGTGATTTGGAGTTGTAACAAAATTATAAGTGTAGTTATGTGAGTTGTAAAGTAGTTTAACTCATATAAGTGAGTTAAGCTCAGTTGTACTAGTTGTAACTAAACTTGCACTAGTGAGAGTTCAGTGAATTAATTATTAATTAATTCACAATCAGTGATCTCACATGCAACTGAAGATTTACCACTATTAACTACATGCATGTCAGATCCAGTGGAGACCCAATTGAGATAACAGGTGAAAGGGAAAGTTTGGCTATCAGTTGTGATTTGAGTGAAGTTCACTCATGCAATCACACACACAGTGGATATTCCCATTATCATGTGTAGTCTAGAGTAGAGGATTCATTCATCCATTGCAGGGATTGTGCAGAGGAGGAAAACTATCTGGACACAGAGAATTGGCACATGTATTTGTTGATTTTTGTATGACAATGTGAGACGATTGTATTGCACTGAAAGATATTGGATTAGAGTTTTGTATGAGATTGTTTCATGATCCATGATATACATAATATATGATAGTGGGGTTTTTATCTTTATTCTTTCCCAATAAAACATCTTTCTTATTCCGCAAGAATATTAGTAGAAGCGATTATGTATTTAACAAGTGAAAAATAATTGTTAGATAAGGAGAATCCAGGAAATACTTAATTGGTATTGAAATATCTACATGATATCAAAGCTACGTTAGTGAGGTGCATAAATTTCAAGATTTCCATGGGTCCCTCCTCTACGAGGGTGAGGTAGCATACTATTGACTCGTTCATGCATAAAAGTTATTGGACATTTCTGTGAGACACTGTGCATTACAGTGCGGAAATCCCTAGACATTTTTCGCGCCCTAGACACTCGTAGGGTGTGTAATTTCTGCAGGCTACTGTGCATTACAGTGCAGAAATCCCTAGACATTTTTGCAGGGCACTGTGCATCACAGTGTGAAAATCACTAGAGATTTCTGAAATCCATTGTGCATTACAATGAAAAAATCCTGGAGTCAAATAACTCAGGAGGTGTGAAAATGCTTGTAAGGTCCATAGGCTGGGTTAAAAGTGGTCATGGGGGTTCAGTGTGAGACTAGAATGAGGAAGAGGGGTTGTAGAAGCTAAGTTTGTGATTGGATAGAATTCAAATTTGCAAAAAGACTTTTTCTTGGTGCTACAGTTGATTCAAGATCGAAATTTCTTTCAATGGCCTGAGGTTTGAGTATGAACTCAATGGCATCTTGAACTACATTTCTTGGAAGGATAGGATGGAGGCAGTACTCAAAGACAATGGCTTGAAGGATTTCATTGAAAGAGATGTTCCTAAGCCAGTTGCTACAGACACTGCAAATCTTGATGCATGGAAAAAGAAAGTGGCAAAGGCGAGGAGGGTTATGTTGGAGGGAGTACAAGACCACATTGTCTCAAGTCTCCATGGGAAAGCCAGACCACATGCAATGTGGAAAGTTTTAACAGATCTTTTCCAAAACAACAATGACCATAGGAAACTGGCGCTCAAAGATAAAATCAGGAAGATCAAGATGGAAAAGGGCGACTCTATTCCAAAATATCTCATGAATTTTGTCCAATGTTGGGATGAGCAGGGGAGTGTGGGAATAACAGTTGTTGATGATAATTTGGTGAGCTTGGTGCTCCTAGGACTTCCCAAGAGTTGGCATAGTTATCAAGACTCTATCAATGGAAGGGAAAAATTTCGAGATTGGGAACGACTATGGTTGGATCTAGTGCAGGAAGAGTTCAGGAAGAACAACAGAGATGGATCTTCATCAAAGTGTGATGATGAAAATGATTGTTCTTTGGATGCTAAGGAAAGGAGAGGAAAGGGGAAGAAATTCCATTCACAATATGACCCTAAAGTCAAGAAGATGGATTTGTCCAAAGTGAAGTGTTTTCACTGTCACAAACATGGGCATCTTGCTACTAACTGTAGAAGAGAAAGAACAAGAAGGTTGTTGGAGCTGCAACTGGTGAGGCCCTTGTCTTGCAATTTGAACTTGACTTCTCCTTGATCACATGCATGGCATCAAGTGCATCGAGATCGATGTGGTATTTGGATAGTGGCACTTCCTTCCACAGGATGGGAGATAGAGAGTCTTTTAGTGACTTGGAGGAGAAAGATATTAGAATGCATATTGATATGGGTGACGATGGACAATACAGTGCAACTGGAATTGGTACCATTATATTTTAGAGGGATTTAGGTAAACTATTTCAATTGAAAAATGTTATGCATGTTCCAGTTCTGAAGAAAAACCTGGTCTCAGTCACAATGTTGGAAGACAGAGTCTATGACGTTGTTTTCAGTGATTTAAACGCTTTCCCGCGACATAAAGAAACGGGTCAAGTCAAGAAGATAGGGATTTGAGTTAAGAATCTCTACATGCTGGAGGTAGATGGTTGCGCTGCCATGATGGGCAAGGAAGAAAAAGTGGTGAGCCAGGACGAGCGAGAATTATGGTACAGGCGATTGGGCCATCTTCATCATGGATCCTTGAATATCATGCAACAAATATCTACTGGACTTCCAATGGGAACACTTGCTCAGTTAGATCAGTGCAAGGGTTGCACCATCGGTAAGTATGTAAAGTCCATTTTTCATGAAAAGGAGAATCATGCTTCGGTGATCCTGGAGAGAATTCACATAGACATGTGTGGACCATTCTCTGTTGATTCAACAGAAAAACAAAGGTATTATGTTATTTTTGTTGATGACTTTTCTCGTAAATGATGGATCTTCTTCATGCAGAAGAAGGATCAAACATTCTCAAAGTTTTGTGAGTTTAAAGCATGGGTGGAGAAAGAGTCAGGGAAGCAAATGAAGGATCTAAGGAGAGATAATGGTGGAGAATACATCTCTAATGAATTCAAAGACTTCTACAACAAAGAAGGAATTTGAAGAGAACTAATAGCGCCTCATAACCCACAACATAATGGGGTCGCAAAGAGGAAGAACAGAATGATCGTGGGTACAGTATGAGTGATGTTGCATGATCAGGGCCTACCAATGCATTTGTGGGTGGAAGCATGCAATATTACAGTTCATGTGCAAAACTGTTTCCCTCATAGAGTACTTGGCATGAGAACACCTGAAGAAGCTTTCACTGGTAAGAAACCTGATGTTTCTCATTTTAAGATTTTTGGCTCATATGTTTATGTGCATGTGACCAAGGATGCTAGGAAGAAGTTGGAACTGACTGTTGAAGTTGGGATATTTTTGGGGTACACAGAAACACCCCATAATTATCGTGTGTATTTTCCTAACAGTAAGATGATTGTTATGCGACGAGATATAAAATTCGATGAGGGGAAAGCCATGCAATTGTCACTTGAGAAGGAGCTAGACTTGCATGCAGAAGAGGAACTACTGGTTCCCAAAGATGAGTCTCAAGATGTGGATCAACCACATGAGGAGATTCATGGAGTGGAGGAATCCACTCAAGCAGAGCCATCCATCAGAAATGGTAGAAAGCAAACCACGGAAGATGATAGATTAAGACTAGATGTTTTATAGAATGTAGGAGTCCCTACTTCACAACGCAGACAGAGATAATATCCTGATCGATTTACTGGATACATGGCTCTGATGAGCAAATGTATTGTGACTAAACCATCTTCCTTTCAGGAAGCAGTGTAGGATCCCACTTGGGTCGATGCTATGATGGAGGAGTATGACTCCATTGTCAAAAAAAGTACATGGCAAATTGTCCCAAGATCGATTGATAAATCAGTGGTAGGATCGAGGTGGATTTATAAGTTAAAGCAAGTTGTTGATGGGAGTGTGGAGAAATACAAGGCCAGGTTTGTGGCCCAGGGCTTCTCACAAATCAAGGGGATAGATTATGATGAGACCTTTTCACCTATCAAGAGGTACACTTCCATAAGATCCATCTTTTCAATCTCAGTGCAGATGGGTTGGCGCATTCATCAGATGGATGTAAAATTGTGTTTCTCAATGGGATCATTGAGGAAGAAGTGTACATTGAGCAGCCAGAAGGTTTTGAGACCTTTGATAGGGAGTCACATGTGTGAAGACTCAAGAGAGCATTGTATGGGCTGAAGCAAGCACCTTGTGCTTGGTACACTCGGATAGACAACTATTTCATCGAACTGGGCTTCACCAAAAGTGAAGCAGATGCAAACCTATACCAAATTGTGGTGGAGGGTAAGATTTTAATCATTGTTCTTTATGTTGATGATTTAATACTGATTGGTGATGAGAAGCTGATACACTCATGCAAGGAGGACCTTGTAAAGGAGTTCGAGATGAAGGATATGGGCCTTCTTCATTATTTCCTTGGATTGGAAATATGGCAGTGAGATGGTGAACGTTTTGTGTCTCAAGGCAAGTATGCAAGGGAGATACTGGGTAATTTTCACATGGAGGGATACAAACCCATGGATACTCCTCTTCCATGAAACTGGAGGAAAGAGGATGCTACTTATGGAGAGGTAGTGGATGCTAATATCTATCAATAGTTAGTGGGTTCGCTAATGTATTTAGTGAACACGAGACAAAAAAATTTCTATGCAGTTAACCAACTAAGTCAAGCAATGGTTAAGCCTACCAAGCTATTTTGGAAGGAAGGTAAGCATGTATTGAGATACCTTAGGGGCACATCTGAGTATGGCTTATGGTATAGACAGATGAATGAGGTGAAGTTGCATGGCTTCATGGATGCAGATTGGGCGGGAAGCCCAATGGATAGAAATAGCACATCAGGGGGGATCTTTAGTATCAGATCTATAGTTGTTTCTTGGTAGATCAGGAAACAGAGATCTGTGGCACTCAGTTCAGCAGAAACATGGCAGCGAGTGAATATGCATGTGAGGCTATCTGGATGAGAAAGACCCTGGTTGGTTTGTTTGGTTCTCATTTAGGTCCGACAGTGATTTATTGTGATAATCAAAGTTTCATTAAACTCTCGATTAATCCAGTGTTTCATGACAAATCTAAACATATAGATATCTAGTATCATCATCTCAGAGATTGCGTGCAGTGAAAGATCATGTTGCTTCAGTACATTCCTACATAAGATCAGGATGAAGACATTTTGATGAAGGCGCTCACTAGGAGAAAATTTGAATACCATAGAGACAGGATTGGGGTGAAGGATAATCCCCTTATTGTTGAGAGGCAGTGTTGAAAAGTCAACAAGAAATGTGTGTCTAATTTATTTTTCCCTTAAATAAATTGGACAATATGTGATGTCCCATCTTCAAGATTAGGCCAGCAGGGAGTGACTTAGTAGTCTATAGGTTCCCGTAGACTATAGTCAGGCACAAACAGGGAACCAGATGGAGAAATAAGGAGGAATTGAGGCTAAACGATAAATTAAGCCAAAATACTTAGGAAAAGTCACTTAAGCCTAAGTCAACGGAGAATTAGAACGAAAAGGTGGGGGTGAGTTAATTGACAAATAACTCACTTAGGAGGAAAGGAACCTAGGTTAATTGATGTCAACGAAGAATTAGGTCGTGAAAGATATAAAGAGAGGAATTTGACCTAATTCCTCATTATGCATTGTTATGATTTGATGTTGAGACTTCCGAGAGGAGGAGGAGAGCTGACCTTACTGTTTTGTGGATTTCTCGAGGAAACCACCACCATTGATCGGTTTCGGTGTTGAGAGACACACCCTAGCCCATCAGAGATACCATCCAGGTATTTCACCGTTCTTTTCAGGAGAGATTATTGTTGAGGGCGTAGCTCAGCCAAGGAGGGTGCAAGTCATTTTAGAGATTCAGAGATCTGCAGTAGACCGTGGTCCCAATTGCAAATTCATTATGACCCAGTAGAGATCCAGACAGGGTGCTTCAATTGAGCCATTCATCATCAGATTTTGACGGTGGAATCTTGCAGATCGACCCATACAACCATTTTGGGCACAGTCATCCCGGACAGACGTTTGGCATTGCATGCAGGGGTTTCCTATCAGATCCGGCCAAACCCTTCCGACCCATTTTATCATTGGACGAGAAAATTGTTTTGAGCTATATAGCAGCACATTCCGATGGTGGAATCCTTTGGGGCACATTCAGTGCCCAAGGAGGGGCGCAAACCCCCCAGGGGTCCAGATCTAGTGCCATAGAGGTCCGATCTGAGTTCCGTCAGACATTATCTCTAGTGTAGAGGCTAGGGTGCATTGATTAGAGCAGTTTCAAGTTCATTCTGATGGTGGATTCCTTAGATCAAGTTTTCCAGCTGGTAGCGGTTACCGTACTTCTTCGGGATCGCTCATTTTTGCCTATCTATCCATGCATGCAGTAGATCTGCTGTCTTCTTGCGGTCATGGGTATTTCTTTTGTTATTTGATTGTATTCCAGTACAGATCCATGAGATCTAACTGACGTCTAGACTCTATATTTCAGTAGGCGATTTGTATCCCCATGCATGCACTATTATTATTCATGATATTGAGCAGTTGACATTCTATACTATTGCATGTGTCTTTTTATGATTGTTAAACCTTCATTATGCAACATGCACTTGTAATAAATGACATGCAACCATAATAACCAACATGCAAACACTATAACCGAAGAACATCTCAATCACCCAGCTAAAACGCATCCAAAACCCCCAGTGTATCAAATCTACACGCCAGAGCAGTAGAACAGTAGCAAATATCTTGATCAACTGGATCAGGGATATTTCAGTGGTATCAGAGCTTTAGTCCTTCCAGCCTGTGACTAAAAACCATGAATTCAGCAGAAGAACCAGATGGCTGTGAGCACGAAGGTGACGAATACGTCACGTACAATCGGTGAAAGGGAAGAAGGGATAGACCTAACTTTCCACCTTTCCCTCCCAGTTCAGAGGAAGAGGAAGAGGCACTTATAGAAGCAGAACGACGAGCAGAGCGTGAGGCTGAGCGCAAAGCAGAGAAGAGGCTAGGTGACAGGTATGAGCGACCAGAGGGCAGTGGTAAGGCCCCAACAGATCGAGACGTAGTCTTCATGCAGGTGATCAGTGACATGCTAGCTAGTCAGTGGACCATGTCCTAGTCTTTGGTTCAGGTAGCAGATAGACTGGATATGATAGATATTCCAGGCTCTCAAGGCCCACATGCAGCAAATGGGAACTCAGGGGTAGGCAGTAGACCCGAGTCACCCACTCGCACGTACACCTCTGCGAGTAGGATTCCACGTCCATTATTTCCCAGTTTCTAGAGGGCAGCCCCAGTAGCAGCACAGATACCGATAGCTTAGAGACCGGCCACACATGTAGAGGACATTGCAGAGTATCGGAGAGAGTATGTGGCCTTGAGTTGTGACTTCCAGCAGGACATGACCCTAGTCAATTATTGTGGACTCAGACTCAGGAACCATCCCATAGAGCCACAGAGGGGAGGGCAGCAGCAGCAACAGCAACAGTAGCATGGGCATGACCTTGACTTCATCCGCAAAGTTGGTAAACTCACCATACCATCTTTTGATGGATCATCTAGATGCACTGCCAGAGCTTGGGTACAGAAACTGGATACCTACTACAAGCTCAACCAGATGACAGAGGCAGAGGCCATCAGTTTCGCCACCCTACACTTGGAGGGTGAGGCACACGAGTGGTGGTATCATGGATTGGTGACATTGGGTCACGATCACATCACCTCCTACAAAGAGTTCACTGAGAGACTCATGGATAGATTTGATAGGAGGGATCCAGAGATCCATTTCAGAGATTTAGCCTAGTTGAGACAAACTGGCACCATAGAGGCATTCATTTCAGAGTTTCAGAGAGTAGCAGTTATAGTGACAGACATATCTGAGCCATGATTGGTCATGCTATTCACCGAAGGGCTCACAGAACCCTTGAGAAGATGGGTGAAGGCATATTGCCCTCATTCCTTGCAGGATGTCGTCTGGCGCACTATAGATTTGGCGGATTCGGTACCAAAAACTAAACCCTTCACTAAACCCTTTGTACCGCAGAGAGACAAGGATCAGAAGAACCCTCCAAGGGAGTGGAAGGGCAAGCCCAAGTTGGATGATGACACATGACGGAAGTTGATGAGGAAGAAGCTTTGCTTCTCCTCCAGAGATCCTTGGGTCCCCGGGCATAGATACATGGGGAAGGGATAGATCCACTATATTGAGGTGGAATCAGGCAGTGAGGAGGAGGATGAGGATATTCAGGCATCTACAGACAGTGATTCAGAGACTGAGACCACCCATGAACCAGAGCAGCTGCCGAAGAAACCACAGATATCGGCCAGGACCAAGCCCTAGGAGGAGGCCAAACCTCATAGAGAGGTGAAAGGGGGAACCATAGCCACCCTTTCATGAGTGCCCAGGTACAACACCCTCAGGCTTAAAGGCCTTGTACAAGGGCAACGCATGAAAGATTTAGTTGATGGTGGGGCCACCCACAACTTCATAGATGCATCATTGGTATCCAGGAGAGGGTTACGCATAGAGGAGTTTGAGGGATTCCATGTAGCAGTGGCAGATGGATACACGATGTCATGTTTAGACATGGTCCCTGACCTAGAGGTCAAGCTTGGCAACTACACCCTGATTGACACATTTTATGTAGTTGACCTATCAGATACAGATGTCATATTGGGAGTACAGTGGTTATATTCATTGGGGGAGATTGGGTTCAACTATCAGACGTTGACCATGAGCTTCAGAGATACCAGTGGATCGAGAGTTGTCTTGAGAGGTATGTCTATAGGGGCGCCTCAAACAATATCAGTGAAGAGGATGGAATGGATTTTTTGTCATGGTGATGTGGCTTAGGCAGTAAAGTGTTGGATCACCACACGAAAAGACTCAGAGGGTAGGGAGTAGTACCATCCACAGATCAGAGAGCTCCTGGGACACTATGAGCTAGTATTTGGACTGATACCACCAGGGAGACCACCAGACAGAGGGTTTGAGCACATGATTGAGCTAGAGGCAGGGGCTACACCGATGATTACAGCACCTTATAGACACCCCACGAAATTTAAGGATGAAATTGAGAAAGCGATCAAAGAATTGCTCGCTATGGGGCACATCAGGCCCAGTAGGAGTCCTTTTGCATCTTCAGTAGTACTGGTACTGAAGAAGGATGGCACATTATGGATGTGCATCGATTACAGAGCGCTCAACAAGAAAACGATCAAGAATCGTTACCCTATTCCACTCATAAATGAGTTGATGGATGAGTTACATGGGGCAGTCTTCTTCAGCAAGATTGATCTACGCTCAGGATACCATCAGATCAGCATCCGGGAGCAGGATATTGAGAAGACAACATTCCGATGCCATTTCAGAAATTTTGAGTTCTTAGTCATGCCATTTGGACTGACCAATGCACTAGCCACTTTCCAGTCTTGCATGAACCATATATTCAAAGGACAGTTGAGGAAGTACATTCTGGTATTCTTCGACAATATATTGATCTACAACAAGACATGGGATGAGCATTTGGCACATTTGGAGGCAGTCTTGGATATTATGAAGACCCAGTATTTATATGCCAAGGAATCCAAATGTGAATTTAGCATGAGGGAACTACTATATTTGGGGCACATTATCAGTGGGCATGGAGTACAGGTTCATCAGGAGAAGATCAGAGCCATTGTGGATTGGCCAACACCCAAGAATCTCACGGAGCTGAGAGGATTCTTTGGGTTATGCAGTTACTACAGGTGGTTTATCAAGGGCTTTTCACAGTTGGTATCACCACTCACAGAATTGACAAAGAAGGGTGCTTTTCATTGGATAGAGGTTTCACAACAGACCTTCAACAAAATGAAGGAGGTTATGAGCACATGCCCTGTTCTAGCCCTTCTAGATTTTTCTCAGCCGTTTGTCTTAGAGTGTGACGCATCAGGTGTGGGGATTGGAGCAGTATTGATGCAGGGGGGCCACCCCATTGTGTTTGAGAGTAGGAAGCTCGACGAGTCAGAGAGACTCTATCCGATTTAGGACAAGGAGATGCTAGCAATCATGCATGCTTTAACCAAATTCAGGCAGTATCTGGTTGGCAGCAGGTTTGTAGTGAAGACTGATCATAATAGTCTCAAGTATTTCCTTGACCAGAAAGACCTCAACGAGAGGCAACAGAAGTGGGTCTCTAAGATCCAAGCCTTCGACTTTGACATTGAGTATGTCAAGGGAAAAAGGAATGTAGTGGCGGATGCATTGTCCAGGAGACCAGCAGGATGTTCGATGATGGATATTTGTACAGATTGGAAAGCTCATTTGTTGGTGGAATACTCCAAAAACAAATTTTCTTGTTAGGTGATGGATGGGAAAGTGATTGATGATAGGTACTGGGTTCTTGATGACGTCATTTTCTACAAGAACCAGATCTATTTGGTTCCAGAGTCCACCCTGAAGGGGAAGATTCTGAAGGTGTGTCATGATTCACCAACAGCAAGGCATCAGGGATACTTCAAAACTTATAGACAGATCAGGGAGAGATTCTCATGGAAGGGTCTCAAGGATGACATGCTGAAACACATATGGGAGTGCACGAATTGTCAGCAAAACAAGTCTGAGTAGACACATCCTGCAGGGTTACTTCAGCCTCTACCCATTCCAGAGCAGAAATGGGAGAGCATTTCCATGGATTTCATTACAGGCCTCCCTAGGGTGCAGGGAAGGGACAGTATATTTGTAGTGGTCGACGGATTGACCAAGTTCGCACATTTCTTTGCCATACCCATGGACTACAAGGCCATACAGGTAGTAGAGTTGTTCTTCAGGGAGGTATTCCAGTTGCATGGGTTGCCCAGGCAGATAGTCAGTGATAGAGATGGGCGCTTCATCAGCACTTTTTGGCAGGAGCTTTTTAGATTGGCAAGCACAGAGTTAGCTACGAGTACCAGCTACCACCCATAGACAGATGGGCAGACAAAGATCGTCAACAAATGGGTGGAAGGGTATCTGAGGAACTATGTGGGGGGACAACAACGCACTTGGGTGAGATGGTTACATATGGGTGAGTATTTATACAACACAACTTATCATATGTCCATCAGGATGTCACCATTCAGGGCATTGTATGGATATGATGCACCCTCCTTTATAGATGCTGCATTTGGGGACAGCAAGGTTCCGAGGGCCAAGGATTGGGTGGAGGAGAGTCAAAGGATCTTGCAATCAACAAAGGAGAACTTGCAGTCAGCTCAGAATCAACAAAAGATATATGCAGATCGACACAGAGTTGAGCACAGTTTCGAGGTAGGAGACTTGGTTTTCCTGCAGTTACAACCATACCAACAATCCTCCTTGAACAGGAGCGGAGCAGAGAAATTGAAGCCTAAGTTCTATGGGCCATACAGAGTCATCAGGAGGATAGGCGAGGTGGCATATGAGCTAGAGCTACCAGAGGGTAGCAATATCCATAACGTCTTTCATGTCTCTTGCCTTAAAAAGGTGGTGGGACAACAAATTAGCATTTCACAGGAGTTGCCACCCTTGGATGAGGAGGGTCGGTTGGAACTAGTGCCCGGAAAGGTACTAGAGCAGAGAGAACACTGATTGAGGAGCAAGATCATCAGAGAGTGCTTGGTTAGATGGAGGGGTCTTCCAGTGGAGGATGCCACATGGGAGGGAGAGCATATTTTGCAGCACCCAGGATTGATGTTGCTTGAGGACAAACAATCTCGGGAAGGGAGGACTGTGATGTCCTGTCCCCAAGATTAGGCCAGCAGGGAGTGACTTAGTAGTCTATAGGTTCCCGTAGACCATAGTCAGGCACAAACAGGGAACCATATGGAGAAATAAGGAGGAATTGAGGCTAAACGATAAATGAAGCCAAAATACTTAGGAAAATTCACTTAAGCCTAAGTCAACGGAGAATTAGAACGAAAAGGTGATAAGGGGGCGACTTAATTGACAAATAACTCACTTAGGAGGAAAGGTGCCTAGGTTAAGTGATGTCAATGAAGAGTTAGGTCGGGAAAGATATAAAGAGAGGAATTTGACCTAATTCCTCATTATGCATTGTTATGATTTGATGTTGAGACTTCCGAGAGGAGGAGGAGAGTCGACCTTACTGTTTTGTGGATTTTTGGAGGAAACCACCACCATTGATCTATTTCAATGTTGAGAGACACACCCTAGCCCATTGGAGATACCATCCAGGTATTTCACCGTTCTTTTCAGGAGAGATTATTGTTGAGGGCACAGCTTAGCCAAGGAGGGCGCAAGTCATTTTAGAGATTCAGAGATCTACAGTAGACCGTGGTCCCAATTGCAGATTCATTCTGACCCAGTAGAGATCCAGCCAGGGCGCTTCCATTGAGCCATTCATCATTAGATTCCAATGGTGGAATCTTTCATATCAACCCATACAACCATTTTGGGTGCAGTCATCCCGGACAGACGTTTGGCATTGCATGTAGGGGTTTCCTATCAGATCTGGCCAAACCCTTCCGACCCATTTCATCATTGGACGAGACAATCATTTTGAGCTATATAGCAGCAGATTCCGATGGTGGAATCCTTTGGGGTGCATTCAGTGCCCAAGGAGGGGCGCAAACCCCCTAGGGGTCCAGATCTAGTGCCGTAGAGGTCCGATCCGAGTTCCTTCAAACATTATTTCCAGTGTAGAGGCCAGGGCGCATTGATTGGAGTAGTTTCGAGTTCATTCTGACGGTGGATTCCTTAGATCGAGTTTTCCAGCTGGTAGCGGTTACCGTACTTCTCCAGGATTGCTCATTTTTGCCTATCTATCCATGCATGCAGCAGATCTGCTGTCTTCTTGCGGTCATGGGTATTTCTTTTGTTATTTGATTGTATTCCAGTACAGATCGATGAGATCTGGCTGACGTCTAGACTCTATATTTCAGTAGGTGATTTGTATCCCCATGCATGCACTATTATTATTCATGATATTGAGCAGTTGACATTCTATACTATTGCATGCGTCTTTTTATGATTGTTAAACCTTCATTATGCAACATGCACTTGTAATAAATGACATGCAACCATAATAACCAACATGCAAACACTATAACCAAAGAACATCTCAATCACCCAGCTAAAACGCATCCAGAAACCCCCAGTGTATCAGATCTACACGCCAGAGCAGTAGAACAATAGCAAATATATTGATCAACCGGATCAGGGATATTTCACAATAAATATTAATCTATTATCTCATCTATAACTGAGTGATTTGGAGTTGTAACAGAATTATAAGTGTAGTTATGTGAGTTGTAAATTAGTTTAACTCAGATAAGTGAGTTAAGCTCAGTTGTACTAGTTGTAACTAAACTTGCACTAGTGAGAGTTCAGTGAATTAATTATTAATTAATTCACAATCAATGATCTCACATGCAATTGAATATTTACCACTGTTAACTACATGCATGTCAGATCCAGTGGAGACCCAGTTGAAATAACAGGTGAAAGGGACAATTTGGCTATCAGTTGTGATTTGAGTGAAGTGAACTCATGCAATCACACATACAGTGGATATGCGCATGAGCATGTGCAGTCTAGAGTGGAGGATTCATTCATCCATTGTAGGGATTATGCAGAGGAGGCAGATTGTATGGATGCAAAGAATTGGCACATGTATTTGTTGATTTTTGTATGACAGTGTGAGACGATTGTATTATACTGAGAGCTCTTGGATTAAATATTTGTATGAAATTGTTTCATGATCCATGATATACATAATCTATAATAGTGGGGTTTTTAGCTTTATGCTTTCCCAATAAAACATCTGTATTATGTTTGATTGATTCTTTTTTTTCTTGATATTTCATTATCGACCGTGGTTTAAATTCCGCAAGAATATTAGTAGAAGTGATTATGTATTTAACAAGAGACAAATAATTGTTAGATCAGGAGAATCTGGGCAATACTTAATTGGTACTGAAATATGTGCAAAGATCACTGGAAATTATGCATATTGATCTAGTTGTACCAACTACAACAAAGGGTTTAAAAGGTGAGAAATACTTTATGTTATTATTTGATGATTATACAAGAATGACTACAGTTTGCGTTCTCAAGAATAATTTAGAAGCTTTTGAAAAATTCAAAATCTACAAGGAAATGGTTGAAAATGAAATGGATTCAAAAATAAAATGCTTGATATCTGATAATGGAGGAGATTCACTTCAAAATAATTTAAATACTACTGCAATAGTCATGGAATAAAAAGGCAATTCTCTGTTGCTATGACACCTCAACAGAAAGGAGTTGTTGAAAGAAAGAACAAGACAGTACAAGAAATGGCTCAAACAATGCTAATGGATTCCAAATTGACAGATATATTTTGGACATAGGTAGTGCATACATCAATTCACAGTCAAAACAAAGTAATGCCTGGAAACAACACTAACAAAACTCCCTACGCATTATGGAAAAGAAGACCAACAAATGTGAAGAACTTCCGAGTTTTTGGAAGAAAATGCTACATCAAAAGAGAATATGGAAAAATAGGAAAGTTTGACTCTCGTGTGGACAAAGGAGTACTTGTTGGTTACTCAAGTACAAGGAAAGCATACAAGTGTTACAATTTGAGATCGAACAAATTTGTAGAAAGAATCAACATAACAATTGATGAAACAGGAAGACCATAATCAAAGGAAGAAGAAAATGAATCAATGGAACAAATTTTCGAAGAAGGAGAAGAAGATGAAAAGGAAGTAGAAGAGGAATATGAAGAGAGTCCGACAGAAGAAGAAGAGAAAGTTCAATAAGTGCCTCCAAAGACATCTAGCAGGTGAGTACAGAAGAATCATCCTTCATATCAGATTATCAAAAACAAAGACGCAAGAGTTGAGACTAGAAGAAGAATCCAATCACCAGAACAAACACACCTGACACTCACATTTACGATTGAACCAAACCATTTTGAAGAGGCCAACAAGGATGAATTTTGGAACAAGGCTATGGATGAAGAATTGGATCAAATAGAGAAAATTGACACTTGGGAATTGGTTCCAACACCAAAGGATAAGAATGTGATCGACACAATGTAGGTATACAGGAATAAATTGAATGAAAATGGACAGGTTATAAGGAACAAAGCTAGATTGGTATGTAAAGGATATGCACAGATTGAAGGAATCAACTTTGAAGAGACAGTTTCCCCAGTTGCCAGAATGAAAGCAATCTGATTGATTTTAGCTTATGCATGCTCCAAAAAAATTAAAGTGTATCAGATGGACGTAAAATCATCTTTTCTAAATGGGGAACTTGAAGAAGAAGTCTACATTGAACAACCATAAGGATTTCAGTTGTCAGAGAATGCAGACTATGTGTGAAAATTAAAGAAGGCCTTGTATGGTCTAAAACAAGCTTCTAGAGCATGGTACTCTAGACTGGATAAATATATACAACATGCAGGGTTCAGAAAAGGAAGTGTAAACAACAACCTTTACATCAAGGTAAGTCAAGGTAATATTTTATTAATTGAAGTTTATGTTGATGATATTATTTTTGTTAGTGATGATGACAGGTTAAGCCAGAAATTTTCAAAGGATATGCAGAATGAATTTGAAATGTCATTA
>ML846532.1:0-13372 GCA_009831015.1 Picea engelmannii
TCTTGGCTATGCCACCAAGAGCCACTACCCTGGCGTGGTAACCAACTGCTAGTAGTGTCATACCACTAGATGCCCATGGACCTAATAGGCTGGCTCGTGATGAGACCCCCTATCCTCTGACTAGGTCTTGTTTTATTATTTTTTATGGGTCCCTCTGTTTCTTGCTGAGAAGCCTTTTATTGCTTTCTCGGGGATCTCTGGGCGAAGCATCTCGAGGTTTCATTTTTAGGATTTTATCTTTTGCCAGTTGCTTTTACCCTCCGGGCCTTTAGCCCCTTCTTCCCACAAGGTAATGTGCAACCCTTAAATAATTGGCCAACCCAATGCCCAGACCAATGTAATGGGATGGATGAGCAGGAGTAAGGTGGAAAATGGTAAGTATGATGGGAGCGGACGATGATTCTTCATGAACCCCCCCAGTGGCAACTCAAAACCTATGGGCACAAGCTCACTAGGGCATCCTATCATTCCCCCCAGACATGGTCAAGTGGATAAGTATAAGATCCAAGCACCCATTAGAAACAAAAAGAACTAAATACACATATTCAAAGGTTTTGAGGATCAGAGTGACACATACCATGATACCCAGACTCATTACCTCATGGAGCAAGATCCATCTCTGCTATAGGACCAAGTCGAGGTGACGGATGTTGCTGCTGCTGACAAAGTGGAGGCGCTGAAGGAAGAAAAGATGGGCCCTCCAGGGCCATGCTCAAGTCGACCTGGCTCTCGGTACTCCATGTCTGGGACCTGTGGGCCTCGAGACATAATCTCCTTAGTTATCCCTAAAATGGGGGATAACAAGTATGTCCTCTACTTTTTCTGCAACTGTTTATTTTTGGAACCGAGACTCTGCACCTACAACTGCTATTTCTGAAGCTGAGAATGACTGCTCTATTCTCAATGTGGTTGTTGAAGTCTGAGAGTAACTCCTCTACTCTATCATGGCAAAAGCTTCATCTGAAACTGAGAGTGGCTGATACTGAAGGTAGCTTTGCTTCTTTCATGGAGGTAACTCAATCTCAAATACAGGGACTGCTTCCTCTGAATCTCATATTGTATCGGTATCATGGTTGTTCTGACTATCTTCACGAACACTGGAACTATTTCTTCGATTCCTGGAGCAAGTGTCTCCTCATAGTCTTCTCCCTCTTGTTGGGAGAATCCTATGGACACAAATCAGGCTTTGTACATCTCTATACTGTTATCTGCAACATGCTTGATCTGTTAGATCAATCTTGGAAGTCACCACTGACTTCCCTTCTAGTCTCAAGGCAAAATCCATATCCTAGTCCTTCTGATTTGCTTCCTCTTATCACTGAAACAAGGGAATCTTATCAGGAGATTTCATGTCTCCTAGAGGTATCTGAAGCTACGATCTAGTATTTTCAACTCATAGTCTCTGCAAGATATACTTGGTGTTGAATACCGAGTCTTAATATGAAAAGATGAGTCAGAATTCAGACGAATTCTGCTTCTTGTCAAGGTGGCTTCATTATCCATTGACCAAGTCTACTGTGAGTTCTATTCTAATGTTCGATCATCTTTGGAGCCTTCTGCTCCTTACAATCAATCTCCACATGAGATACTCTGTATCTCAAAATTAGCTCCTTCTTCATCTTCTTTGGTACATGGATGTATATGGTCATGTATACAACTTGGATAGTCTGCTCCATGCCTCATCTAATATCTTGTTTCCTGCATCTATAGCTTCCTTGGGGTTATCACCTGTGACCTGCCCAGAACAAGAACAACAAGGGAGAAACAATAGACAAGAATAATACTCTTTATAATAAAAATAAAACAATAGCGAGAACAATCGTCACAGTAGCTCCTTTAGAGCTATCACTTGTGACCTGCGTGAAACAAGGGTAAAAAGTAAGAAATACAATAATAAAGAATGAGAGAAACACTCTTCTAGTGTTGTGATCAATCATTCCTCCATGGTAACCTGGGAACAAAACAAGAAGTTTCTCCTAGAGGAGATGTTAGTTATATCTAGTAAATGATTACAGAAATCATTTATCTCAATAGTGCTCACATGCTACCAAGTATTCAATAATAAAACTTTTCAAAGATTGCTATCACAACTATAGTGTTGAGCAGTTATCAAACTTGATATGTGTAGATTTGAATCTTATCAATTTAATCAATCAAACCTAGAACCTGGAGTCTTGTCCTCAAGAATGAGTGTGTTGCTTTTCTTCCGAGTCTCCACTCAAGATGACAAGTACTTTCTTCAACCTGTCCTCTATACTAAGACAATATGCTATCTTGACAGAAATCTGAGTTAGGGAATAAACTCTATAATCTCAACTTTAATCAATCTAATACTTTGACTTTACTTTTGACCAATGGTTACTATGATAACTTCAATAGATCAAAATGCAACCTGGATATTCATAAGATTACAATAATGTCATAACAAGTAGAGGCATATCAAAGTAATCAAACCCGGGGTGCATAGTTCCTCTGAATGTGTTGGATCTAAGATGCCTCTGGATCTACGATTGTTGTTTAGACAAAAGATCCTTTCTCGTGCAAATACCCTTTAAGATAATGATACAGTTTGAACATATGTAAGTACATACCTCTGACAGTAACAACAAGTAGTGGCACCATCCAGTATCAACGACAAGCAATAACGAACCTTTAAAACTTCAAAGGTGCTTCAACTTGTAACTTAAATTTAGTTGGATATTTGCTAGGGTAAGGCGCACTAGGACAATAAAAATCAGCCCCAACACTTAACAAAAACTTTCAATGCAACTGGTACTGCAACTGCAACTGCAACTTAGGGTGTTATGAGGAAACCCTAATTTTTCAAACTTTTAAATCTAGAATTCTGATCTAGGGGCTAGATGCGCCTTGCTTGGGCGAGTTCCTAGGTGATCGTAGTTTCACCAACGTCCTCCAACAAAGGTAAAAACGTCACCCTTAGGGTTTATGCAGAAACCCTAATTCTGCAGCAGCTGCAACACTGAAAACTAAACTTTGGAGAAGGTGTGCCGAGGCTAGTCACTTCTTATAAACTGTGAGTTGGTCTCTTTCAGGCCTGCTCTGATGCCATGTTGAAGTTTTACTTATACAACTAGCAATTACAGTTCTTCTTTATTATTATAATCATTTAGCACATTAGCTGCATAAATAAGATCACTGAAAGAGAGGCAATCACATAAACAATAAAGACACGGATTATCCTGGGAAACCCTCATGAGGGGGAAAACCCAGCAAAAACTTCCTCAATATAGATAGACCAAAGACCGAATAAAAGATCCTCCTCTACTCCTTCACTGGGAAGGGTAGTGTACCACTTAACCAAGAATTACCAAGACATAGACCAAGAACCCTCCTTGCGTCACTCCCAGTTGCAGCAGCTACTCCTCCAAGACTTGTGCACTGCAGAGCTGAGTAGTGAGTGTCCAAACAAGGCGTTGGCCTCTCTTATAAATAGTGGTCTGGCCAGCCTATAATTAGGACTGGGTCAACTTGTCACTTTACCCTCTTAATTTATATTTAACTGTCAAGGCACAATAGGGCTGATTTTTACTAAGGTACAATAGGGCCTAATTAAATATAAAATAATAATATTATTCAACTCTCTCTCAGGTAGAATATTCTTCGAAGTTGCAATATTTCAACACATGAAACCTGTGGAAACCTATAATCACCATAGGTAAGAGGATTATTTTTTTTCTTTGGTGTTAGCTTCATAGCCTAAACATATGGCCAAAATTGTAGTTGGGGATGCCATACATGTTCATGCCAAATTTTCTTTAGTTGAGGTGAGTGTTGCAGTTATGATAAAGACAGGAGGGGATAGGTAATTTGCATCAAAAGAGGGCTTTGGCCACGTCATTGCTCTTATAAAATGGTGCAACCTGATACTTAATGGACAATCTGGCACAATAGCTAATTTTTTCTTTTGATTTACAGTAGGTGGAACTCAGATTAAATGTAAACCAACACTAATTAGGTGCCCATCTTCTCTTTGTGGCTTGGGAGGTTTGCATTGATCATGGTGTCCAGACTCCAAGGCCATGCTCAAATCACCCTTGCTAAAAATTTGAATCCAAGTGTTGTTTAGAGAGGGTGAATGGTAAAAGTCTAGCAGTTTACCTCAATGTGCCGTGAAGAAAGGGCAGGCCCAAACAGTAACCATACAGGGACTGTAGCCAGTGTTAATGTTGTCATCACTATACTCGACTCGGTGAGTGGCTCTTTTTGGCTGAAGAGTCAAACTCAACTCAGGATTTGGAAAAGATGAATGAGTCATTCCAACAATGACTTGGAAGTTGGCACCATGAAAAATACAAAAAAATATAGGTTTTCAAGAAAAATATTTCTTTTCATTGAATTTAGGTTAGACATGAGAGATAACATAGAAAATAATGCAAAAAGAATGTCTCCATGTGTATACAAGTAAATCATACATTTACATCAATAATCATAACATCATTTGTTAAGATTCAAAATCACCATGACATGAAATTATGATTCATGAACCAAAATGAACAGCGGTTCTCAAACTGCCCAACATCAAGAATCAAGACTTGGAGTCAAATTTGAAATCATATGACAAAATTTGAAAATACTGCATAAATATAACAATGTTGGCCAACCCAGATAGTGCACTCGTCAAGTTGAACCCTGTCTAGTAATGAGGTGGCTAATCTCATTGTCAACATATTTTCCCTAGGTATTTTCTTGATTCTTCTTTGCTAAATTTCAGTTACTATGTTTTGGTTTCACAATCCTACAATGCTCAACTCAAGGGGCATTGGAGAGAAAGGATGCATTTTTCTGTTTCACAAATGCTGAAATGTTGAAAAACTGCCGAAAATTGAAAAACACCCCAATTTCTACTTTCTCAGTTTGGGTTCCTATGGTTTGAATCTATTAATAAACATCCTAAAATGGGGGTCCCACTTTTAATTTTTAATGTTAAAAGTTTAGTTTAATGTAATTATTAGATAAATATGAACATTCACTTTAAGAATTTAGTGTTAAAACTTAAATACAATTTTAAAGGTTGTGAAGGTGAAAATGACCAAAACAATTGATTTTATAGACAAGTTGGCTCATTGACTTGGTGGTTCTTGCGTTGACTTAGCAAGTCTCGGGTTGACTCTAGGCAGGTTTGGGGCGAGTTAAGTGGTTTTGGGCAGGTCAACGTAGGTCTGGGCTGTGCCCACGGAGCCTGGGTAAAGCTGACCCATTTCGGCAATAGGTTGGTTAGACTCAACAAGTCATGGGTGGGCTTGGAGGGTCATGTTAGTTTTGGTTAATGCCATTGTCACTGACGAGCTTGCAAGATGATACCTAGCATATAGCCTTGTCTTGTTTTAACTATTCCTGATACCTCTTTCGTTTTGGCTATGTAGTGCTTTTGTGGACAAAGCAGTCTTTCCATAGTATAGAAACCACTAGTTTGCTCTACCTTGTTCTTGTCTATGAGTGTGCTTGTGAGTTATGGTCAAGGTATATGAAGCAGAGCTTGTAACACAAATAAAAGTAGAGAAGGCATTGTTCACATGACTTGTTTGATTATATGGACATTTTAATCGGTCTGCCAAAAAATCCAAGCAATCAACCATTATTACAAACTTAAGAGTAAACAAAATATTATTCAAGCGTGTTAATTAAAAACGTTGAAAAACCATATCACCTTCTGAGAGGCCTTTTATAGAAAAGTTATGCTATATGCTACTCCATATAAAGCTTGGGAAAACAAGGTTTCAAAGAAGTAATAAAACATATAAAATATTATGAAATACATCATACCTTATGATGAATGCCTGTTAATTAGTTGTGAATTTGTAGTTAGTGAGACAAATATATAGGATACAAATTCACCCAAGTCAAAGAATAGTTGAAATACATGCACTTGACTGAAATGTATCTTTGGTAATAATGGAACTTGGAAGTAATGAAGGATGTTCTTGTTCAGATCAAGTATTGTTGTCTTGGCTAGTTTCAATTAAAAACTCGTAACATTTAAATTGCAACCTAAAGCTGCTTTGTATATCTTGAGAACACAGGTTGAAGCATCATCTGAGATGGAGCGAGAGCTGTTGCAACACATCGGTGAATTGCAAGCCAGGTTCATGAATTCATTACTAGAACTTGCATTCTTCTAAATGATTTGTGATGTTTGATGTTTCAGGTCTTTGACAAATAAAATTGCACATTCTAATAAAAATAATGTCGTTTCAGGACTTCAAATCTTGAAGATGAGATACAAAAATGGAACATGAAAAATACCCAGGTTTGTAGCTATTATTAAATTTTATTGTTGATGTGTTATTAAGCTTTTTCTTACGAAGATGAATCTTGCATTTAATGGTGTTTATCATGGACTTCAGAATCCAGATTGTAAAATTTGTGTGGCTTATGCAACAGTTAGAACGACAATTGAATACCATTGGCAACAAAGATGATAAGCGGATCAGAATAAGTGAGGCATCTCATGATCTTGTTGAACAGTGCTCTTTTACCTTCAACAATTTAGCTTGTGATGCATTAACTTCTAGCATTTAATGGCAAAGTTCTATTAAGTGGTTGCCAAAAGCATGGTTCAGTTGTAATATCATGTGGACAGCATGTCATAAATCCCATTCATTTGGGAGGTCAAAGCATGCTTCTCTGTAATGAACTCACAATTCTTCCATTTTATCACAGCTTGCAAATGGAACGAGACTCAAGAGTAAATTCAATGTATGCGGCTACATTCCAGAGTACCGAAGAGCTTTTGGTATAAGTCTTAAACCTTTGAACCTTCCACCACATTCTTTAGTTTGGGATCTATATTGGCAGAGAAGTCCCCCTTGTTTTTCTGATCCAAAATATTCTTTGAGCGTTTGTGTCCTCCCTGATTTGAAGTTTGGAGGATTTCTATGATTCAACCTATCTTTGGAAACATTTTGTAAGTATTTGAGTTGAGCCCTTAAGTTACCAATCAATGCTTCTGCCATAGTTCAGATGCTCATGCCAAACTAGAACTCTGTCCACTATTGAGATGTTCAGGATCTTTTATGGCTATGTTCTACATTAGAATCTTATGGTCCAGTAGCAAAGACCATTGGCTGCAGATCACTAAATTCTCAAGCATTGAGTAATGTAAATGTATATGTTGATTTTTGGGTTGGCATAAGTCAGTCCAAATGTGTGCCTCGCACTTATTAGGTGCTCAGGTTCTAGCATATCCTGGAGGATATATACTCGCAACTTTCAAGCAGCCAGTGGACGAGTAACTCTTTTGATTCAGAAACATTAACATTTACCGTCTCAATAATAAAATCAGGCATCTTATGAGCCATTTGGCATCTAGAATTTATATATATGTTGGAACATATTTCATGTTTTACAAAAGTTGGTATCATGATTCCAATGGTTGGGACATCTCCTGCTGCTTTTTGGGCTGTTGTTTATTCAGAAACAGGCTTACTTAGGTGCAAATACCTTGAGCTTCGATTTGAACCCAAGCTGAGCATTTCGATAAAGTTTGAATTAAACAGTATTGATTGTCCTTGTTCAGGAACTAAGCTCTGGCAAGTGGACTGCATATTGATTTTGTTTTAATCCTAATGCACAATAGCGGCAAATGATTTTAGTCTTCCTTAGTAGTAGTATTATTTGAGATCCCGAGTGTTGGAGATAGAAGTAAAGAGCGTTATGATCATAACGTTAAATGATTCCTGATCTTGTTTGATCTATATGTCTACTTACATGTTAAATATTGGACTACATGTAAAGAGACGAGTAGTAATTAATAAAAAAACGAAGATCTGAACAACTTGATGAAAAGAGTTTAAATGAAACAATAGATAAAGCTATATTTATAGAATTCCTACAGAAGGGGAATTGAAACTAGACTATATCATGGGAAGAAAGAAAAGGCAAAAAACATTACTTGGAAACTGCTTCAATATAGTATGAAATGATAGTAAGTACCCCAATAACTATATGTTTGGTCGTATGTTTCATGTTCGTTTTTGAATCCAAAAACAATGAAATTTGGAAAAAAAATTGCCTAAGCAAAAACATTTGTTATAATTTGACATTAAGTTTAAAAAAAAAATTGACATCAAGTTTAAAAATAAAAAATATAATATATGCCATTAAATTACATAAATTTTGATTTTAATTATACAATTTATATATTAATTTTTAATTATAAATAATATAGCATATTAAATTTATAGTATAAATATATTAATATAACATTATTAAGTACAATAATTATAACTATATAAATGAATATATAGAAGTAATTGGTATATTTCAATTTCCAAAGCTGACCATATAACTTATTTAAGAATATAAAGGAATTAAATGAATATAGCAAGGCATTGTGCATGTGGGCACACAGAATTAGATAATTTGTGGACAGGTGACATCATAGATGTCTTGGGAGTCCAAGACAATCATTCTGGTGGTTGGTGAGGCATTCAAATAACCATTTCAACTACCATTGCAGTTCACGACCAATATTTAGCACACATTTTAGCAAATTTAGAGGGCATATTCAAATGCATAACAAATTCAACGGAAGTCCATTTGACAATCATTCCAAGTAGAGACAATTACATTTTGCAATGAGTAATATGACATTAAGGTTCGTTTTAATGCATTGAATTGATATTTGTCAAATTTAGGTGAATTTAATCCCCTAGTTTTAAATGAGTTGATTTTTGAATTTCATATATGAAATTGAGTGAACTATGTGACTTAACCTCTAGGAAGTAAAAAAACCAAGAAATAGTGTGCTTTACTACACTAGAACTCATTGTTCTATTATCCATGTTCCTTAGTGTGTGTGTGTAAGCTAGATAGTCTTAACATTAGTATATTACAAAAAAGAGTACAAACATCATTGCTTGTGGTTTTTCACATGGGAAACCAGGACCACAATAGTATTGTAACATCACTATTTTTATCTTACAAAAATTTTGAAGGTTTTTCAAAGTAGCTAAAAATTGAAATATATGTCTTCTCATCTTACCAATATCAGAAAACCAAGCATAAAACCAATAATTGAGGAGGTAGTTGTCGCTCCTCTTTGTATACCAAGATAATCGAAGGGTTTTAGACTAGAGAACCATCTTCTTGCTTTTGACTGTAGCGTTTGTAGCTTTGCTCCTTGGGTTCTGTTGAATTTTCACTATGCTAGGCTCAAGCACGAGGTTTATTTCATTTAACATGTACTTGAACCATAAACAAATGCAACTACACGATACACAAGTGTTGCAATTACCAAGATCACAAGAAGAATTACCATGCACAAGATACACAAGATTTATCTTGGGAAACCCTTATACTCAAGGGAAGAAAACCCAACAATCCTTTGCTATATTCTCAAGAGAAGACCCCCTAACCATAAAACCCTAATGCACACAAGAGGGTGCTCTACAACCTTGAAACTAGTGCCCAAGAGAGGTGTGCACTTCAGCCTTATAAGCGTAGGTCTGAAATTTCCAAATGACAAGTTAAGTGTGTGTGAGTGTGTGTTTCCTCAATAGGGAAATCACCTCTATTTATACTAGACCAGACACAACAATAAGTGTTTATTGGCACAACATGGCCAACCTCAATAACTCCGAAATATAATTAATTATTACAATAAACATTAATTATCTTTCACATATGGTGGGGCCGACTTGTACCCTTTACATCATAATTAGGGTTACAAGTAAATCTTACACTTAGACAATATAGCAAGGGATCCACGCGTCCACTAATGCTCAGCCACTGGGGACACGTCCACCTGTGTTCAACCACAGGGACGTCATACTCAATAGATGTCTATCTCAACTGAGTCCACAGGAGAATCATCTGGAGTACCACATCGACTCAACTCTCACACAGAGAAGAATGATACATCCATCACATGGGCACACCCAACATTGGGGGACGACTCTACTCTCACACAGAGAAGAACGATGCACCCCATCACATGGGCATACCCAACACTGGGCTCTCTCACAGGTCGACTCAACACGGTCACATGGGAGAACGTATCTTGATAAAAATTAGACCCAGAGTGAACAGAGGTTGTCAAGCAATGATACGACAAGAAACTCAATAGGAATGAGAGCAATTTAAGGAGAAAAGTACTCCAAACCCTAAGAAAGAAGATTCAATCCCTAGTATGGTCGTCAATTCTATTACGATGAAAATCTCTCTATGGCTAGGGTAAACCACAACAGAGGAAAATGACTGTAGAAATCAACTCTCTTCTCAAGTATGCTATGTAAAAAAATATGCTATCAAGTCAAGATAAAAGGCCTACCTTGTCCAGACGTTTGATGAAGTCCATTGTTGAGCACTTGACCCAAAGCGATATACATGCAATTAGTCCTCAACAACCAAGCAAAGCAAGCATATGGTGATAATGAATTATGTTAGCACATTCAATAGCATAATCCATTAATAAACATGACAAATACGTCCATAGAATAATAATTCAAATTGTTAGCATCGGAAGTCACTCCTGGTTTGCTTCTAGGAGCAGAGCTCGACACCCATCAGTTTAATGTCACGATTTGTTTATAAAGGGATGACCGAATGGAGATAAAGACTCGAGGAGATATTACTCTAACTCAGGGACTGAGTCTAGCATGTATGGGACAAAGGAGGTCTTGATCTAACTTCAGCCAATGGGTTGATTAAAATATGAGCAGGTGGAAGACTTAGTAAGAAAGGTGAACAAACAGCTTTGGGCAACAGGCTTTTAGCAGTTTGTAGAAGAAAGACTCTGGATGCAAGATCCGCTTGGTTCAGAGTCTCAAGAAACTGAAGGTGGACTTGACTGGACCCTCCAATTCCAAGTCGCTCAGCGTTGGGAAAATCACAACTGATTAGAGGCCGCGCAACTATTACAGTGATCCATTACAACATCATCCTATAATAGCTACAGCTCGACTGGACCCTCCAATTCCGAGTTTCTCTAACACAGTGTAACAAAGACGTAAAAGAAAACTGGCATTCATAAGACAAGAAGTCTCAAAAGTTCATACATAACCAGAGCATCAGAGCTTCATTAAATCTTCACAACCGGGAGCTCTGCTCAACCATCGATCCTTTGAAAAATATCAAAACTAAGTATATATACTCCTAAAACATTTGCCCAACAGAGGCGCCTTAAACTTTCAGGATGGGGCATCTCTTCAATCAAATATGGCCTGCACTCTTCTGTCTACACCACCTGAACTTTGCATGACCCATGCTAAGGGGTAGTTGAGCCCTTAAATGCCGAATTAGCGTGCGCAGACTTCCCTGGTGAGTCGAGGACATAGGCATGGCTTCTGTGGGAGAATTAGTACAGAGGACCATCCCGGGTAGGCTTCCTACCGGGACATCCATACCTTGCAATTAATGAGTGAGGCGAGGTTTCAACCACCCTCTCTCTTCTTCATTCACTCCGAGCAGGTATCAGGATGGAAGTCAAGTTGAACTAGCACCTGGAGAACACAGTGATCCCTTCTGCAGCTAAACCCGACGCTTCTGCCTTTTGCGCAGCTCTTTTTATCACCCCCAAGTGACCACGGGCTGTGACCTTGTGCCTATCTTCAAAGGCGCTTTTGGCACCTCGCGTCTCGCGGCTGGGAGGAGGCTGGTCCTCGAGCTTCAAAGTTGCGAGGGGCGGGGAGGCGAGGAGCCTAATCGCGCACCACGTGTCCACTTCAGATGGACGACTGAGATCATCTCGGCAATACTGTGGGCCCGGGTCCTCACGACCTTGCAACCTCGCAACCTCGCCGATTGAATCGTCGAGTTTTCACCCTCCTATTTCGCGAGTCCCTGAGATGCGAGAATTCAACGGAATGCTGGCTTTATCTTCAGCCAACGCGTGTCCACCCGTCGACCACGCGGTCCCACCTCATGCTCTGCCACACATTCACACGAACCTCGGCGCTTCGCAACTTGCAAATCCTAATGCCAATACCTCAGGACTTCTCGCAGCGAGATCCCGAGGGCTTCTGCCACCTGTATTCCACTTCGTTGCTTTGTTATGGCCACCTGTCCTCCAATGGTCGAAATCTCGCAACCTCGCAACCTCGCGATCCTCGCGGCCAATTCCTTGGGTATTTTCTTACGAGACTCCGATGCACGATCCCATGTGCAGATCCAATGGTCCTCCTACGATCTGGATCCAACGGCTGTCATCTTCTCGTTCCTTGCGCCTTGTGAAGTCGAATGACTTATTCTTCCAACCTTTGATGCCCGAGTCCCCGATGCGGGTCCAACGGTCCTCCTACGATCCGGATCCAACGGTTGTCCTCTTCTCGCTCCTCATGCCTTGTGAAGTCGAATGACTTATTCTTCCAACCTCCGATGCCTGAGTCCCCGATGCGGGTAATCTCGTGACAAGCGTCCGCTCTCGAACCAACAGTCCAGATCTGTTCTTTTGCCGATCCGACGGCTGACACCGTTCACCTCTTTAAAACTTCTGCGCTATACTTGGCGTGACTCGGCTGACTGCAATTACCCACCGACCGTTGATTTGTTTCGCAAAAGAGACCTTGGATGTTGTCGACGACACTTTGCCCGCTCGCTTGACCTGCTACTTGGAAAACAGGGATTCTCATGTGTTGCGCTTGATTATTTCGCGCAACTTGCAGACCCGAATGCTCTTGAGCCCATGACAAGAATTATCACTAACATTTGGCTCCATGGGGGATAGAGTCGTCCCTGTGATGCTCTAAGAACTCCTTCTGCAACTTCAGTGCCTTGCTATTGGGCTATGGAGTCATGCTCAAAACATCCCGCTGCTGAAAATATATGCCGAAAAGTAAAAGCAACAAAACAAAGATACATGCTCAAAGAGCTTATTTATATGCAATCCTAAACTAATGAAACACTTTACATGGGCTAGGTGAAAGAAAACTTCCACCATAGCCATTCAAGCAGCTTCCTGGATAGAAGCTCCTTCCTCCTGTCGATGATCACCAGCAGATGGTGTAACCGTGACAGCAGAACGGTTACACTCTTCAACTCCTCCTTATAGGCTGGAGTTGAGATGAAATAGGGCGGCTCCAAAGCATAAGGGAAATGCCACTCTATGTATTCACTGACAGGGTCATCAAATGAGTGGCCAATTCCAGGAAATTGGCGACAGACGACCTTTTCTGCTACACAGTGGTTCACCTGCGGTTGAATATCTCTGATAAGCACAGGTTGATGGTGGACAACTGACGTAGGCTCGCTGCTCTCGGGTGGTGGTTGCGCGCTGACTGGCTCTGAACAAAGAGCAGACTGCCCCTCTGGTTCTTTTTCCTCTTCTTGTTTGCTCTCCTCCAGGTCCGATTCATATTCATCATAAATAGGGACCATGGGGTGATTCTGCTTGCTGACTGGCTCTTCAGTATGT
>ML846532.1:48121-60601 GCA_009831015.1 Picea engelmannii
AAATTAAATTTTCAAGCTAGAAATATATCACAAAATATCCATCATAAATCACATAATGATAAACATTCATAGTATTTACATTCACATAGGTTCATATGTCCAAAATTTAAAGTGTCAAGTTAATAGTGTTCCACAGATAATAAGAAAATGAAGATACAACTAGGCCATAAGTAATTCTACCTGTCTAGGTCAAAACGAGCATTACATACACCTATCCTTTCAGATTCATAGCCCCGAGGTTGTGGTAAAAAAAGTGAGGGATGATCTCTTCGTAAGGTCTCTCCATCCTCCCAAGTAGCAGATCATGGGCTGTACTTGTTGCATTGGACCTTAACTTAGTCTACCAAACGATTTCTGAGTTGTCCGACCCTACGGTCTAATATGTGTAATGGTTCGACCATGATGGTTCTCGCATCCAAGACCTGCAATTCCTTCCAAGTTTGTTTGTGATATTCATTGACAACATAATGTCGTAGAACATATACATGGAAAACATCATGATTTTTATGCAAGTGGGATGACAGTACAAGGCAATAGGCAATGGGTCCAATTCTCTCTCGAATTTTAAATGACCCTATAAATCGAGGAGACAACTTTGTTCCTCTCCCAAATAGAATGAAACCCTTGTTAGGCCTCATACGAATGAAAACCTTATCTCCTACTTCATAACTTTGGTCAATTCTATGTGAATCAACACAAATTTTCCATCTATCTTGTGCCTCCTTTAATCATTGTCTAATCTTAGTCACCTTCTCTTTCATCTCTTTAATCAATTATGGTCCTACTATCACTCGATCTTCTAACCTTTCCCAACTCAATGGTGTCCTACATGGCCTTCCATATAGAGCTGGATAAGGAAACATGTCAATTGAGATATGAAAACTATTATTGTAGGTGAACTCTACCAAAGGTAGGTACTTCTCCCAATTGTTTTGATTATCCATAACATACATCCTAAGCATTCCTTCCATAACCCGATTTACTCTTTCATTCTACCCATCTGTTTCAGGATGATACAATGTGCTCAAGTTCAACTGAGTCCCCAAAGTTGACTACAAACTTGTCTAAAACCTAGATGTAAACCGAGAGTCCCTATTTAAAATAATCTTATTGGGTAACCCATGTAGATGGATAACTTCACTTATAAAAATGTGTGCCATATTAGTGACATCATAAGTGTCTCTGACTGGAAAAAAATGAGCACTCTTGGTCAACTTATCAACTATAACAAGAATGGAATTGTGCCTCTACGATGTTAGTGACAATCCCACAACAAAATCCATAGAAATGAATTCCCACTTAGACATAGGAACATCATGCAGTTGTAGGAGACCTGTCAGGTGGTGATGATCAACCTTTACTTGTTGACACTCAAGACACTTATCGATGAAATGGACTACAACACACTTCATGCTTGCCCAAAATAAAATCTTCTTGATGTCTGCATATATTTTCTTCACACCCAAATGTGAATAATAAAGTTCTCTATCGGATTCCTTGAGTATGATGCTTTGAATATTACCACCCTTGGGGATGTACATAATTCCCAAGTATCTCAACAATCCATCTACTTCAAGGATATATCCTTCAAAATTTGAATCTAACTACCTCCCACTCTGGAGGGAGGAAGTAACCTTTGAATACCAACTATGTCCAAGAAGTTTCCATAACACCTTCTCCCTCGTATTAACCTTTAAGGGTACCAAGGAGAAGATACATGGCCTTATACTTAGGGAATATGCAACCACATTCTCATTTCCCTTGATGTATGAAATTCCAAAATCGTACTCACTCATAAACTCACTCCATCGCCTCTACCTAGAATTGAGGCCCCTTTGAGTGAAGAGATGATTTAAGATTTTATGGTTCATTTTAAGCTCAAATCTTCACCCAACTATATAGTGCCTCTAAAGATTCAGAGCTAGCAGTACAATTTCCAACTCTAAATCATGAGTAGTGTAAATCTCCTCATGTTTCTTCATCTTTCTTGATGCATATGCTTTCACTCCCCCATATTGCATTAGCACAACCCCCAACCCTTTCTTTGAGGAATCCATGTAGAATGTTAAGTCTTTATCCATATCCTACACTCATAGAATTGGTGCACTAGTTTATAATATTTTAATTTTGATGAATGTGGTGTTCCATTCATTTGTCCACTCATACCTAACTCCCTTGTGCTACAAGGTGGTGATGGGTTTCACAATATTTCTGGATCCTTCCACAAACCTTCGATAATAACCAAATAGCCCCATAAATCTTCTCACCTAATGAGCATTTCTCAGCAATGGCCAATCCATTATGGCCTTCACCTTTTCCAGGTCCATAGAAATTCCTTCTCCAGAAATGATATGACCCAGATAGCGAATCTCTTTTTGGAAGAAAGAGAACTTTGACAATTTGCCATACAACTGGTTCTCTCTAAGGCATAACAAAACCACTCACAAGTGTTCCTCACGTTCTCTTTCATCCTTGGAATAGATGAGGATATCATCGAGAAAGACTTTCACAAAGCAGTCTAAGTACTTTTGGAATACACCATTCATGAGGCTCATGAATATTGTTGGTGCATTGGTCAAACCTAAAGGTACTACAATGAAATCATGATGTCCAAACCGAGTTCAAAAGGAGGTTTTAGGAATATTTCCTTCCTTAATCCTTAATTGGTGATACCTTGATCGTAGATCAATTTTTGAGAAAATTGTTGCTCCTTTCATTTGATCAAAGAGATCATCTATCCATGGTATTGGGTACCTATTCTTCATTGTAGCTCGGTTCAAGTCCCTGTAATATATACATAGCCATAAAGAACCATCCTTCTTCTTAACAAATATTATTGGTGCACTCCAAGGTGAAACACTTTTCCTTATCATCCCTAAGTCCAGTAGTTCCTTCAACTGCATCTACAACTCATAAAGTTTTGGAGCCGTCATCCTATACAATGTCCTATAAATTGGCTCCGCACTAGGTTTTAGCTTGATTATAAAATCAAGCTCCCTCTCGGGAGGCAAACCTAGATATTGATCTAGAGAGGGTCCCTTCCCTTCATTTACTGCTTCCACTACATATAATCAACAACCTTTCCTCCTGTAATGTTTAACCTTCATTGTTGAGATAAAGCGTAGAGAGACCTTCCTCTTGATACCATGGATATCTATTGACCTTTCTTCATCATCTACGCAAAGAAACCTCTTCGTGAAACAATCTACCATAGCTCGATGAGCTTCTAACTAGTCCATCCCAATGATTAGATCATACGTCCCTAGGGAAGTGACATGCACCTTCAACCCAGTGGTACATGTTCCCAGGTCTACAAGGAAATTATCGACACTGGGTCCTACTACTTATTTTTCCCCCGAAGCCATCTTGACTTATTTAAAGTCATAGTGCTTGTAGGATGACAACCCACACTTTTCTGATGCACATGGTGAAATGAAACTATTTGTAGCACGAGAATCAAATAAAATGTTAACTTTGATGAGATTTAGCATGCATGATGACTCGAACACAATGGATTGTTGTTCTTCCTGGTGGTTGTTAATCGTTTCATAAATTTGGTGGCTAGTACTCGCTCTTCCCATCGTGGCCTTTCCTTCTCTATGCAAAAATATTGTTCATTACTTTGGGTAGTCACGCTGGTAATGAGATCCTCTGCACCCACAACAAGTAACATGAGGTGGAACCTACACATTTCTCTGTGAAGGCCTTTGAAATGAGTTCCTTCCCTTGGAACCCCTGCCCCTACTAACTGCTCCTTGAGAAGGTCATGGACTTGCCTTTGTCGTTGGTGATGAGTGGGATGTTGCACTCAATACCATTAAAATACATGTTGCAACTTCTCTAGGTGCAACTCTATTTTCATAAGGATTCAACCTAGAGCTTCCTTCCCTAGAGAAGGTCCTAGGGGCATTCCCCATGAATCCAAGATGTTGTGGAATGGATGATATCATACCTTCATTTAAACTCATATGATCTTCTGTGTAACGATCACTTTCAAATGCTTCAACCATTGACGATGGTTTCCACATTCGCAGCATGCACCTTATCTTAGGATTTAACTTGTACACAAAATGATCTACTTGTCGCTAATCGGTATCCATGTATGAGATGTACTTGACTAGCTCCATGAACCTGATTTCATACTCTTTCACAGTTTGGTTTCCATGAATTAGAGAATGAAATTATCCTACTTGTTGTTCTTCATAGTAAGAAGGAAATTTTTTTTTGAAACCTTTCCTCAAAAACATCCCAAGAGACAATGTCTAGATTAAGGTGCAATTACCTCTCCAGATTACCCCACTAGTTCAGGGCACTGTCCCTAAGATGAAAGATTGTTATCTTGGCCTTTGATGTGGAAGCATAGACTCTCAAGGAGAAACATGTCATTCCTTCCAACCATGCCTCAACATGTTCACTTGCACGACCCCTAGCAATCTCTGGGAGTTTAATTTTCTGTAGTTCTCTAGTGATGTCCCATGGTGGAGGTCCTCTCTCTAAGTCCCTCAACCCTTCTGGGTATCCCAATCAAGATGGAGGGGACTCCACTTCCACATCTACTAATTGGATTCCCTTTAAAGTCTCATTGATAGCCTCCAAGGAGCGTAATATGAGAGTTAACTTGGGCAATGGCTGTGAGGGTTTCGACATTCGTGGTCTCTACTACGATGCCCTTCGACCTTGATTTCCCCGAGTCCTAACCGTTCTGAATATTGAATCTGCATCCAACCGAATGTTTATTAGAGAAGGGTCAGGTTATTCTAGGTTTTACTCAAACTTGTACTTGCAAATGTAGGGCTATGCAGAAGTTTCTTTATACTTGCTTGTAAACATGCATTACTCCCATAAGGTAAGTGGCTAAGGGTCTAGGTCAAAATCCTCTAAGCTTGGTAACTTCATACATGTGTCCTAACAACTCTCTCACTTATCTAGCTATGCCAATGCTACCTTGTACTCATCAATTACTCTAACTTACCTATTTAATTAATCATCTAACCCTTCTCTATAATACCTTATATCCTTATAGAGCTTATATCTTTATGTAATTAAACCCTTTAATTAGTTATAAATCTCCTCGATCTCATTAGTTAACATTTTATTTATCATTAAAATTAATTAACATAAATTAATTAACCTTAATTAATTAATTATAGTTAATTACACAATCTCTCATTAACCCTAGTTAACCCCCCATTTAATCCTATATATAATAATAGTTAAACCCCCATTTTTTTTAACCTTACACACACTCATAATAAAAATTAATATGTATATATGTTAGTATATATATATATATATATATATATGGGTAGGTATCACAGGACCTCACATGAGGCCCACGTGCCTCTCGTTCCCAATTTGTCAACAATTTAATGAGAATACAAAACCTTACGTTCATGCTCCCATTCACTCGTTCTCACCTCGCCCTGACTAACTTGCACTTTGCAACAGGCTCCCACTTGCAACACACTCTGAGGGTTGAGAGTGCGGCCTTGGCTCCATGTTCGGTCCCCTGAAGGGAAAAACCATGGCTTCCAAGATGACTCTGTGGGATCACACAACCTTGGCCATGACCTACGATAGAGCTTTGGTGCAGTAGATCTTGCACTACACTCAACATGGTGGGAATTCATTTAATGTGCAATGCCTTCAGTTGCATTGGAAAGGATTTTGTTTCATTTTATTTTGTTATCTTTTCCATTTTTAGAAGTCAGAGAAGGGAAATACATGTCCCTTCCCATTGCCTAGTCCCTATGGGAACACGACCATGGCCATGCCTAAAAAAATATCGATTTATTTATTTATTTATGTATTTATTTGTTTATATATTTGTTCCATTGTTTTGATATCTTTGACATATAAAACATGGGTTATAAACTTTGGTATGAATATATGTGTATTTTATCTAACGAATGGCTGGTGATTATACATGCAAAACGGAGTTGGGCGAACTAGGTTTTTCTTTTTTCTTTTTTTGGATTTAGATTAAGATCTTTTGTGGTTGGAAAATTTTCCTAATTAAAGGGATCTGACTTGTATTTTCTTTCTGCAATGTATAATTTAATCATGCTATAAGAAAATTGATGCTAAAGGGGTTGAATGCTTTGCTCAACCATCTTTTTTATAGCTTTTTTGCTGGTATAATTTTGTGTTAAAGGGTTGCATGTGATTCTATAACTCTGTGTTAAAGGGTAGCATGTGATTCTACCGTTCTTTTAAACTTTCAAAATTGAAATGGAACTGTCCCTTTATTTTATTTTATGCAAATATCCTTCAATATAAATATGTTATTTAGAAATATATATATATATATATATATAAAGAGGTTTAAAATATTACATTTCGTGTGTAACCTTTTATTTTAAATTTTGGTATGTTTGAAATCTAACCTTCACATTGAATGGTTTTGTTTTGTTTTGTTTTTGTTTGTTTGTATTCCTTATAGGGTGAAACTAGTGCTTGGAACATAAGATGGGAGGATGGGATAGATTTGCAGGACCCTATCTTGCTACTCATTATCTCATCTTTTTGGGTTGTCTGCACACTCTGTTCTTCGAGGTTCTTTTAGGTAGTGTTGAACACTCAACACACCCTAAAAAAACCTTATAAAATTTTATTACTTTTTGGGTACCACTTGGTTTTCTTCACTGCCTGAATCGATTTCACTTTGGGAAATGGTTTATCTTTGTTTTGTTTTCACGATTCTTATCATCAATTCAAGTATGTTTGAACTTGTGAAACCTCGTGTCTAAAAGAACTTGACACCTGAATTAAGAATCGACAGCTAACACTGCACCTAACGCGCTCAGGTTCGGCGTCGAAAAAATTCAAACAAGTAAAGGAACTACACAGTAACGAAAGTCGACGAGCTCCGATCCCCATCGGCCTTGGCAGAAGGTGGAGTTGGTTTGCGTAAGTTATGCGCACGAAGTTTCAAGAGATATTTGATCCCCTTCGACATCATCAAAATGAGAGAATGATAGACATTAACAAAGGACACAAAGAAATCAATGATAGTCGATGACCGATGCGCTTTATCGGGGTCGGGGAAATCCATAAAGGTTAAAACAATTTTTTTTCCTGTGACAAACATATCGCCGATCCTCTATACGTTTTTGACATTGAGACTTTTTAGAGAGATTCGATCTGAAAGCACTCGGGTAGGTTTATCATCGATTGTCGATCCTTGATACTTTTTCGAGACAGTCGATCAAAAATCACTCGAGTAGGTTTATCACCGATCATCAATCCTTGATACTTTTCGGCGTCGGTGAGATAGAGTTGGGTTTTAGAACATATAGCTTAAAGAAAATTCATGATTCCGATTAACACAAATAAATCAAGACGTCGGTCTCAAGTGCCACGTGTCTTTATCACGTAAGAATATCGTACGACCTAGTTTCATCTTGAGTCGTCTTAAGGTTTCATGTGCCCTAGTCACGCCTCCTAGTAAGCTTTGTCATCTCAGCTCTGTACGGAAAGATCAATCGACGTCATAGATTTTGCAAGAAGATATCAACGAAAAGTGTTTAAACAAAATCCCGACCCCGACCCACCAACTAGACCTGCGAAACACTGGGATGTTTCCAACATAAGATACGATTGGATTTGGACAATTAATAGACTGGTTAATGTTTGATCCCGCATTTGTTGCTACCTCGTGTGTCAATTGAACAACAACAATTGTAAATCGTCGATAGGACACATTACAATCCGCGCCCGGGCCGTCAACCCACGATGAATTTAATTTTAAAACATCTCTGAAGATATGGCGACAGATTTAATGAAATTACACTCATAACCCGAATTGAATGGTTGATGTGACAATGTAAGTTCATCCCTGTTTAAATCTCTAGAATGGTTTTGAAACAAATTCATTCTGCGAACAAGTTTTATTCTAGAGCATCTAAAGGAGCAAAGTGAGTGTCTTTAGACTATACTGACCCTCTGATTATCAAAACCGGGTTTAACAAGTTGCATAGGTATGTGTTCAAGTTTGTCAATTCGTTGGTCGTAATTTATATATGCATTCGATTTTCTGGCATGGTCTCTAAACTATGTTCTAGCTACAAGTAAGATGTCGTTGAGAAATCTAACCACCAGACACTCATCGAGAGCACCCAAGCTAAAAGAAGATGAAACAGGTGAAGGTTCCTCTCTGGGGACCGTGAGGCAGTTAGAGTATGCTCCCAGGGCAGAGCCTGTCATTAAGACATCAACAAAGAAATTTTTTGTCTAGCCTCCGACCTTCAGCGATATCGAAGAAAGCACTGGATCCAAAGTAATGCTCCCACAGTGGGGGGACCTCTTCAACAGAATTAGTCGGGAAGAATACCCGGAGTGTATCCCAGACAACAACCCAGACGTAAGGGCGCTCGATGACCAGGTGTTCCATCCAATGGTCATATTTACACATGATGGCCAACAGAACCCCGATTTTCCCTTGCATAGAGGTGTTGAAATGGATAATCAACCATACAGACGAGCAGAAGTGCTTTATCAACGATGAGAACGACGGGTGCATCAATTTTTTCCTCCTGACGAAATTCCATAAATACTACAAGCTCAGAGACCTAGAGGAGCGTCTAAACACAGACTTCGTGGTGAAGTTCTATGAATTCCATGACACCAGTCGGTTGATGGCCTCATGGTGGAAGGAGGAAAAGAAGTTTACCAACTGGAGAAATGACTGGTATGGGACGACTAACTTGAGAGAGCCATACATCTACCTGATGGCTCTCATCTGTCAACTGTATGGAGAGAAGGACTGCTCCAAGTTTTTGGAAGAATGGATGCCCTTGGCATACACGGTGGCGATTTTCGGAAGCAGTTTCAACTGGTGAGAAATAATTTCTAAACAATTGAGTATATGTGTACAACAGGCTCAGACATCGAAAGAAGGGGAAGCACCCACTTTCTACATTGCCACATACCTTCTCGATGTCATATGTGCAAGGAATGTCTCCGTCGACATGAATTTAAGCTGACATGTTGCGAAGCTCCCGGTCCACATCTACTTCAACATACTATGGGAGAACAGGTACAAAAAATCTTATGCACTCATCTACGATGAATTTATCACTTGTATTTATTTTATTATTTTTAAGAAGGAATTCCAAAGGTTATCTGCAACAGACAAGAAAATGGTGGCAAAGGTAGGCCATTGGTATTTAGACGAACATTCAACCTATATCAGGGTGTTCAAGGCCACCGGAGCACCACATCTCCTACCCTCTCATGTCCCTGACCGGCTCGTTGTGGGAGAAATCTGCTATCAGACTATCCTGCAGGGCTATAAAGCCACATTAGTCAAGGAAAAGAAGCAAGCTTTCATATCCTATGGTTTCCATGTGGGGTTTTATCTGGTAAAGGATATTGCTCAAGACAAACAAGAAGGGCTAAGCCAACTTGAATTCAGATTCCCAACAGGCCGATTCCACAAGCACAACCCTAAAGGCCTAGTCCTCCAACATGCTTCAAAGGTATCATCTTGTTGGTTGTATGCTCATGATAAGTTTGAGGATGAAATTTTTGCAGAGTGTGTCCAGGACTGGGATGAGGTGGTACAAAGAATGGCCAACCCAAATATGACCAAGTTCAAGGCCATGAGCATGGATGAATAGGTGGAAACAATAGAGCAGTCGACTCAAGAGGCCCTCAGAGCCGGGGAAGAAATCAGAGTGGCAGAGACGACAAAGGAACAGAGAAGGGGATTACTCTTGTTAGAAGGGGCACATAGAATCATTGATAAATTGCAAAATGACCCTAATCTGATAGAAATGATGAGGATTCCCGCTAATGACCCAATCAAAAGCCGAGGAGAACCAAGTGGCCTAGAGCCGATGCAACTTGAAGAAATTACTGGGTCAGAAAACCTTGAAGTTCCACCACCACAGATCAGATCACTAGGGGAAATTTCAATCCAGCCCAAGATAGCAAGGACATTAGGGAGAACAAGTGTACCAAATACCTTGTTCGATTTGATAACCATATACAATGATAAGGAGAGTTCAGAGATGTCCCTGGTGACTCCAATGCATATTACATAGGAGAAAGAAAATGAGAGAGCATCTACCCCGTGTCTCGATGCTTCAGTTCAGATCTGTCCACAGAGCAAGCATAAGGTAGAAAGTGCCTTAGACGTTGAGCCACTCGACATACCGGGAACCCCAATGGAAAACTCGAGGGATGAGCTAGGATTGGGCAGACAGGAAGAAGAAATTCCACAACAAGAAATCGACATTTCAACAACTGATTATCAAGTAAGTACTGAACCTGCCCTCGGTTCCTCAGTTTTGGTCAATACCTTACCAGCCGATGAGAAAAAGACGAATGTCGAGCCATCAGGACATATAGAAAAGGTTCAAGAACCCATTCTAGAACATATATACATAATCAAGAGCCTGGGAAAGACTCTAACTTTGGGAGAACAACAAATCCCTGAACCTGTTGATGAGGTTGCCAATATACAAGCAATTGCCTATGATCGAAAGAGGAAAGATATCATGAAGAGAACCAATAAGAAGAGGAGGCTTACATTGGACAGTTCGATCCTCATCACCAAAGAGGAAAAATTGATCATCATAGTGCATGTCAAGACGTCCAAGCTTATTGGCGCAGGGATGGCGATCAAAGATGCCACCCTCGATAGAGAAAGAAAATATGAATAGGAGTTGGTCGTTGTGCTAAAGTATTTGGAGCATCTGCGCCATTTGGCAAAATACTATCAGGACTCCACAAAAGCCATGATGTTTTTGAGAAGTGTGTTCCAACACTCATTTGGAAAATTCATGAATGAACGACACCTTTTCACTGCAGGGATAACTAGCTTCCAAGAAAACACCCTTATGGAGCTAGTGACCTGCAAAGACGTGGAAATATGGTACGAGAATGCCCACCAAGTAGTGGAAAGAATTGATTACATCTGTGTGGTTCAACAGGGCCGAGACACTGAAGAGCATGACATTCGGGTGCTAAGGGACAACAACATATATCGGATAAGGAAGGCGGCCGAATATTGGGTGAAAATGGCCCAAGAACCTCAGCGGGAGATTCAAGAAAAATGGGTTGATTGTGAAATGAGTTGGGTCAAGATTAATCAGGAGATGAAAGACATCGGTCTCCCAAAATTCGAGTCACATGAGGACTTTGTTGACTTGCATGACATAGTCAAACAACATGTAGAACAAGACTCATAATGGACTGCAAAGATATAAAAGGTGGCAAACATGGTGTCAGGTCAAGTACAAAAATTCATGGAGCACCTGATCAAGGCTCGAACAATATTACAACAGTTAAGTGTCAAAATAGGCATGGAAAGTAGAAGTAAAAGAAATCCTTTCGACCTCGATGGACCAACACAGATTCCCGTATGCCAACACATGTGATGAAGTCTTCGTCAAATGGTCAGAGTATGAGAAGAGTCATCCACTCCAGTGAAACCATTTGATGACTCTTAGAAGACAGAGAGATGGAAACACCTTGTGGCGATGTTTTGTTTTACTTAGCTTACACTTTTGATAGTTATTTTTAGTTAATGAATCATTATAAATAATAGGATCGACCTTTTAGAAAAGTTCGATGGTTTTGGCAAAGACCCTCATTTTTGTAATTGTAAAGAACTATTTCCGAACTACCTTAATTGAGAAGTCATGTTTAAGACTAGAGACAAACTTTTGTTTTTCATCAAAGGCGTGTGTGATTGGATGTGAGGAGGAATTACTTCCAACTTTATTTCATGAATGGATGTTGTAATGAGTAAGAGTTCATGAATCTATTGATAAGTTAGTTGATTCAATATATTTATGTAGTTCTTGTTCATGATGGAAAGAAAATCGTTGTGTTAGTGTGTGATTAATGATTAGAGCTAAGGAAACTATTTTTCTTGCCATCATTTTATTGCATGTATATTTTCTTTCAATAATTGTATCTCAGTCAATAATTGAAATACCAACAAGTTGATGTATTAGTACTAGGCTTGTCACATGTGTGAAAATCTTTGTTTGCATACTTGAGCACAAGGGTTATCCCAAGCTCATCCTTCTTCAGTAGTTAAGAGTCCCCCTTTTACCATCTAGTTTATACCAACACACATCTTGTTTATCAGACCCATCTAATAAAAGAAAATACAAAAAGAGACCGTTTAGACTGAAGGAGGTACTTTCACAAGAAGATATCTTGTCAATCACTATGTAAATCCCATCGATTATTTGGTCGGATCGAAAGATCTGGAGAACCATTCCACTATCAAATGCTACAGAGTCTAATTGGGCCTCGGTGGCGGGTTTGGTTCATGTTGTTGAGTTAAATAGATTTAGGACCCCTCAACAGGTAGTTCACTCAAGGTTTTTGGGTCATTTCTGGTCTATTCTAGGTTATTTTAGGGTGATTTCGGGTTTGATGTAAAGGTTTTTAATACAGGTTGTAGGTTATGAACCGTTTGAGGGAACAATTTGCATAACCTTCAATCATGTGGGTGGTTAA
>ML846533.1:13578-35169 GCA_009831015.1 Picea engelmannii
GGGAGATGGGTAAGTCTCCACCTTTGTATTTTTTTTGTTGTATATGTAATTTTTATGTAGTTTTGTTATATATATCATTTTTTTTATTATGCTAGAGTATTTGACATGTATGTGTTCATTGTGCGCAGACGTGGGACTAGTGCGACCTGCTGACTATGCAAGGAACAAGCATCGTCCTCGGCCAGGGGCTGCACCTGCCGCCACCGGGGGACCAAAAGTAGCAGGATATCTTCCAGCCGGGGAGGCTGAGAGGGTATTGATATGGGTTGAGCATAACTTCAGTGCGCTCACTTGCACAATCCTGATGTCAGATATTGAGGACCTACCACCATCTATGCAGCCTCATGTAGTGGGGGCACCACGGACGTGGGTCTGGTTGTTTTGGTGTTTAGCCAATGTTGTGGACCAGTATAACAGGGTCCACAGGCCCTGACTTTAGCTAGACATTTTGATGTGCCATGAGCACTACTTGTATATATTTTTTGAGGGCATAAGCCCTGTGACTCGTTGTCGGTCCTATTTTTGAGGCGCTTGTGTCCATCCATGTACTCTGGTTACTTTATGATATTATATATGTTTTTTTGGTCTTTTTTGTCTTATGAATCATGTGTGCAAAAATGTATTTACATGCTTATGTCAATGTTCTTTCATATGTGTGCAAGATGCCAATCTAAAATTTGATTAGCTAGAGTATCTGTAACTTGGTTTAATCTCCTAGGAACATGAAAATATGTAATATAATCAAAGTTTCGTTCTAAGAGACGTAACCTAAGGAATCGTCGGTGTAAAGTTGGATCATGAACTTGGTACACTCTGTTTAACTGAGACACGACCAGTTGAGCGTTGAGATAGACCTGGAGATGAGAGATACCCAATGACTGCACTATACTCGACAACAATATTTGTGGTGTCACTTAATCATATACCTCTGAAAAATAATAACTGTCCTTGAGGTGTAAAGATTACCCAAGCAGCAGATACAAGCCTCTGAGTGTGTCGACTAGCACTATCTACATACCCAACGAACACCTCGGAATCACTTGACATCTGCCACAGTGATGGAAGATAATATCAATGACATGTCCATAACACTAAAAGAAACTAAAAAGTAATAGTACAAAGACTATACACATGTTACAAAAAGTTACCCACCGTGACCTCCCTATGAGTAATACTTCTTGAGGTAGAGCTCGTTTCTAGGCTCTGCCAAAGAATTCCCTTCGAAATCAACCAGACGATAAGCGTCCTTTTTTAACACCTCTTTTATGATGAAAGGTTCGAACCACATGGGTTTGAATTTTCCTGCCCCCAGGGGGTCCTTATCTTGGTCATAGACCAAGATAAGGTCGCCTTCAGAAAAAATCCGAGAACAAACAGACCTATCATATTGACACTTTACCTTATGTTTGTGAGCCTCATTGGCTAGGGCCACATCACGACACACCTCATTGAGTTGTTCTAGGTATACTAACTATTCTTTGAGTGGAGAAGTGTCTGGCAATAGTTGTACTACCAACTTTAGAGACAGGATCTGACATTCGATGGGAAAGACTGCCTCCATCCCGTAAATGAGTTGAAAAGATGAGAATCCGGTTGCAGTCTTAATAGATGTTCAGTAGGCCCATAATGCCGAGTATAACATCAAATGCCAATTTGACTTGGCTGAGTTGATAGTGCATTGTAGAATAGTCTTAAGAGTTTTGTTTACAGCTTCCACCTACCCATTGGCTTGGGGGTAGTAGGGTGATGAATGTTCTTGTCGTAACCCAAGCTTTGATGTTAATTTGGTCATCATATGGTTTTGAAAGTGACTGCCATGGTCATTGACAATCTCCCTCGGGACGCTGAACCTTGCTATGATCTGGTTGAATAAAAAGAGAGCTGCAGTCTCTCCATCATTTTTAAATGTTGGCATAGCTTTAACCCACTTTGTGAAGTAGTCTACAGCTACGATGATATAGCAGTGCCCCCTTGTTGAAGGAGGGTTGCAAGTAGTGTAATCAATCCCCCACTTGGTGAAGGGACCAACTGTGATGACAGGAAACATGGGAGCGGGATGTCCTCATCTTCCAAAAGAAGATTTGGCACAGATGGCACTTCTTGACCGATTCGATACAATCTTTGATAAGTGTCGGTCAGAAGTAACCTTCTTGTAGAATCTTTTGGGCTGTTTCCAACCCAGAAAAATGACTGCCACAAGCTTCGGTATGGCAATCGTTAAGCACGATAATTGCTTCCTCATGAGCGAGACATCGACATAGGATGTAGTCTACACCTCTCCGATATAATGTATCTTCGATGATGAGATAATTCTTATCCTGATGGCGTATACGTTGATGCTCATTGCGAGAAGCAGTGGTGGGGAAATTCAAAGTCTGGAGATAGATAAGTATATCTCCATACCAGGTATCTGAAGATGTGATCAAAAACATATCTCCCCGGATAGGCAATTCTTCAGGCACAATGTCACCGGACTCAACCGGAAGTTATGAAATGAGTTCTGCGAAGACCAGTGACTTTTTGGACTTTGCTGAGACAAAGTCTAAGTCAAACTCTTAGAGGATGACTATCCATTTACTGATTTTTCCGCTTATTACCCATCGTGTCAACATGTACTGGAATGGATTCACGATAGCAATGATGGTGTTCTTGGGAAACAGAACATAATGACGGAACTGTTAAACAGCATGAATTGCTGCCAACGCGAGTTTTTTGATGTGAGAATAATTAAGTTCCAATCCTATGAGGCCTTAGCTCAGGTAATAGATCACGTATTCTGAGAACAAGTCATCTTCCTGAACTAAAACCATGCCAATGGTTGACTCTATTGCAGCCAGATATAATAAGAAATATTTGTTATAGTTAGGTGGCTGGAGCAGAGGTGCAGTTGTGAGGGAATGTTTCAATGCATCAAAAGAGCGTTGAGCCGCATCATCCCAGTAAAAGGGAACGTCTTTCTTCAGTAAGCGCATAAAGCCCTTGGTGATTTCAACATAGTTGGCGATGAAGTGTCGTAAAAAGTTCACCTTGGCTTGTAGACTCTGAAGTTGAAGGATTGTGCGTGGGGGGGACAATTGAATTATGGCCTCAACCTTGAGAGGATCGAGCATGATCCCTGTTGTGCATACTATGAAACCTAACAATCGTCCTGACGTTACGCAGAAGTTTCACTTGTTTGGATTCAAGCGAATCCGAAAGTAGCGAAAACGTTCGAATATAAGTCGGAGGTGTGTGGGATGATCCGTTCTCTTGCGAGATCACGATGCTAAATCATCTAGATAAGCCTCGACTATATGCTTGAGGTCATGAAAAGAAAAAGACATGGCCCGCTAAAAGGTGGCACTAGCATTTTTGAGACCAAAAGGCATTTTACGATATGCGAAAGTACCCCACGGGCAGATGAATGTCGTTTTGTGTTGGTCTTCAGGTTTGATTTGAATTTGTTTATATCCTGAAAAATCATCCATGAGAGAAAAAACTTTGCAACCCACACATTCATCAATGATCTGGTCGATGAATGGTGTGGGAAAATTGTCTTTGGGACATGCCTTATTGAAATCATGGAAGTCGTTACATACACGAATCGTGCCTTATTTTTTATTGACTGGCACGGGGTTTGACACCCATTGGGTCAAATGGATAGGATATATAAACCCATCTTTTAGCAATTTCTCAACCTCAACCTTAATGGCTGCTGCTTTCTTAGGATTAGCTGGACGAAGCTTCTACCGAACCAACTTGGCATCATGATACGTGGTGATTTCATGTTCAATGATTCTTGGATCAATGCCTGGCATTTCCTCGTAAGACCAGGAAAAAACGTCACGAAATTCTTTGAAAACATCTATGTAGATTTGAATCTCTTCGGGGGAGCAACTCGTTCTGACGAAGACATTCTCCACGACACTAGGGTTTCGAGAGATATTGATCAGTAAGGTTTCAGCAATAGTTTCCATATTACCCTCAGCATAAACCTCGTTTGTAGCTAAGGGATTAATAGGACAAGACCTCTCTCCCATCATGGTCACAGTGAATTCTCTCGCTTCAATTCGGCTTAACTCTGGGAGGAAGTATGATCTGTGATGAAGATCTTCCCAGGGTTTATCCGGACTAGTCATTGCTTCAATTATTGCTTCATCAGAGGGCAAGACTAAGTCCAATGAATCGGTGTGAGTGAGAGAACCCTGAGCCTAAACAGGCTGTAGAAGTGGATCTAACTCTGGTGCAGGAGTTGGATCAATGTGGGCTGAAGTTTGTTGGACTAAAGAGTACACTACTTCAGCTGTGGATAAGGGCATGGACATGCTCGAGTTTCCTATCCCATCCATCATGGCCGATGGGGAAGGAAGTGTCCACAGATCGTCGAAGTAAGTTGTGCAGAATGATGAAACTTGAAAAATCCCAACCTTATGGTGATTGGATATAAACTTGATATCACCTTGAGGGGGTAGGTAATCGAAGGTACCCATCAAAGATGGGCACAAACCAACCCCTATGTTGACAACACCTGGTTGAGGATTATCGATCATGTGTACTGTGGATGCCCCCAAAGCAGGGTCATGTCTAGAGAAGGACAATTGATCGATGGTCACTATTCGGCCTTCGTGTGGAAACACAAGACTCTAAAAACTGTAGCAACCACAGCTTGCATGACATAAGTCCAACTCCTTCCTAACAAGAGGTTATAGTCGAGGGGAGCATCGACTACCTCTACTTCGACACACATAGTCTTCCCTTCTAACTGCACGGGGAAAGAAGGAACGATACCATGTGGTCAGAACGAACGTCCGTCGAAAGTAGTGAGGAGAGTAGGTGACAGAGACAAAACGGGATGGCCAACGACCTTCCAACATGCCAATGACATAACACATGTCGAGATGCCCTCATCAACCACAATGTGGAAGATATTCCGAGTACAAATTTTCGTGGGATAAGCCACTACTATTTGAAATGCTACGTGGTAAGGCAGACGAGGTTTTAAGTCAGTTGTATCCAACATAATTGTACCCGAATTACAAGTCTCTGTAGATCCTAAAGTGGTTAACAAGGCTTTCCTCTGGAAAGGGAAGCTTTGGAGGACCTCCAAAGCAGACATCGCACAAGGGGTTTGTGATAAATCCTCCACCACAGAGTAGTTCTGGGCAGCTGTTGTGTTTGGGTTATGAGAAGCTTTTTTAAATGCACCTTTGGGAATACATGTCATTGTTTCTCCCAACGTCCTCTCAATCTGTAGAGGAAGAGATGGGAGGTCAGCTTCTTTACCCTTCTCAGAAGTGCTTGGTTTACTATATTCGTGCACTCTAGTCGATATAAAAGCATCACCCCTAACCATATATACGTTCACGGATGTGGGGTTGTTCGGAGGCAGACAAGGTTCTTGGCTACCCCCTTCTGTGCTTGCAGAGGCTTGAGTTAGATTTTTCCCATGTTGAAATGGATTGGTCAACACCGCTTGTTGTTGCTGCATGACAAATTTTTGGGCCTCTGCAAATCGAGGACATAGATGGGTCAGGTGGTCTTCCACGCACAAGTTGCATGGATACCTCACCTTCTATTTTTTAATGTTGTCCCCACCAGCATTATCGGTAGGTTTTTTATCTCCCTTACCCTTCTTTCGTTGTTTTTTCTTTCCTTCCAGTTGTTGGGTGGCCTTTGGGTTAGTCGATTGCATTGTGTGTACTTCCAACGTTTGGGTAGGGGGAGCAACCAAAGTAGTAGTTTGGCTGGCCACTGTGTGTTGTATAGATAACTGCTACAACTGCTTCGTCAATTGCTCAGCGGGCTTTGTGTGTGCTAAACCAACAATACCATCGGCATGTGGTCTAGCTCTCTGTCTAGTTTTATCCAGTATTGAGTGTGGCGCATCTGGTAAGATGTTGTATAATAAACTGGACTGAGAATATATGAGCTCAATGTGTTGAGCTCTCATGATGGCATCTTCTTCGGAGAATGCACCTGACGTTGCGACGTCTTTGGATAACTGTGGGACCAAAGACTTAAGGAACCACTCAAGCAGGAATGCTGGTGGGACTGGCACCTTAATGAGACTCTTCCAATGTCTCCATTCTCGGATGTGATAAGAGATATGGTCTGCTATCGTCTGCTCAAAATTGGCCAGCATCATATCTCACAGGTAACTGAAAATGGTTTAGGAAAGCCATCGTTAGGTCACCGAAGGAAGAGTATCTTGAGTGATTGAGCTCAATGTGCCATTTCACGGCACTCTCAATGAGAGTACGTTGAAACAATCGCAACTGTACGGAGTCATCTTTCAATGAGATAGATGAGAACCAAAGATGGAAGGTAGTCACATGATCTCCTAGATCTTCATTAGGCTTGGTTTCAAACTTTGAAATGTCTGAAGGCAACTTCGTCGTCATAGGAGGCCAATGCAGATCGTGACAAATGGGGTCATTCAACAACCTTGTCAAATCAGGCAAGTGCAAAGTTGCCAGGAAGGGTAGTTTGGGTTGTTGGTGATAACCTGGGAAAAAGGGGCCTAGAGTTTGACTGGCACCAAGTTGCTTTGAAAAGTTTGGCTGCTAGCCTGGATATTGGTAGAAACCATGGCCCTAGACAACGTATGGATTTTGCATACGTGGAGACATCATCGACTGATTTCCTAAATAGGACATAGATGGTTGGGCATGCATTATATTCGAAGGACTTTGGGAAGGATTGCCCCATGGTGGTCCCGTGTGGATGGGCATACTAGTTTGTCCAGGGTTCCATTGATTGTGGAAATAATTACCCCAAATCGGCATTTCGGATGAGAGAATGGATCCCTACCCTAAATTCCAAGGTCATGCTATGGAAGAAGTTCCTAGGTTTTCCCCCTGTGTAGGAATAGTACCCTTCATAGGAGTAGATTGTCCGAAACTAGGATTGCCCCCAGTCAGGAAAGCAGCTGATGAGAAGGTGTTGTTGCCAAATGTTCCAACCAAAGAAAATGGTGTCGAACCTACTAGAATACTATGCAAAGGTGGTTCTTGACTCCCCACTCCAAATAAACTATGGTATGTAGGTTTCCCGACAGATTGTTGATGCGAGCCACCGAGTGAAGGGGACGAAGGAGGGATATGACCTCCTCTGTAAGGAAAAGCGTTAAAAGGAGCAGGAGTTCCCCCCATGTGACCTTGTAGAGGAGTGCTAGAGCTCTCTGCCTCCAGACCTAGAGTCTGTAAAGTGGAGTAAGAAAGTACAGGACTTGTACTTGAACTAGGCATCCCGTAGGAGAATGAAGGGCCTGTCACACTTGGTGTGAAAGGGGTTGTGGCTACCGCCAAAGACGGGATCGAACCACTGTGCGATGTAGAAGCGGTCGAGCCCATGGTGGCTCAGACTGATGACAGTGGGTTAGGAGGTGAAAACTCTCCTGTGGTGACAACCGTAGTGGGAATTGAAGAATTTTCGGAAGGAGTAACAACATTTGTTTCCATTGTTGTGTGCAACACTGTCTGGCGCTCATAATATTGAATTGGTACGATGAAAGGTGCCAAGAAAATAGTGGTTTGGGTTTCAACCGGGACAAGAGAGGTTGCTTGAAGGTCCAAAATGGTTGATTCCTCTGGATGTTGGTCGGACACAATTGCTTGTAACCTGGTCACTTCAAAAGACCCTTGTTGGTCTAGCTTTCACCTTAATGGTGGCGGGGGTGTCTCCAGTGTAACCGGTGGCAGGCCAAGAAGCCTTCGTGAATGGCGGAGCTCATGATCCTCCACTGTGTGAGAATATCAAATACGCTCTAGGGTATTCTAAACGTTCAAAATTAACACACACTAAAAAAAAGTCGCTAGAAGATAAGACAGGAAAATACTAAATTAATTGGAAGAACAATTACAACAACCAACACTAGAGCAACTTACTAGTGCAAGTGCAACTCGAACATGGAAGAACCTTGCAGGTATACTCTGCAAAGAATGGCCCGATGTCTATCCTAGGTACCGTGGTATACCCCTGCAGTCACCTGTGTATGTCCCTAAAAAAGATAGGCAACTAGGTTGTCAGCGCACGAACAGTCACTAGGTAGGTACAGTCGAAGGTCGGGTAGACCACAATGAGCAGGGTATCGAGCCCGAAACTTGTCAAGGGTATCGAAAGCAAGTGGTCTGGAAGACAACTGAGGACCTCGAACAGATTCGAGACCCACGAAGCCCTGTGGCAAATGTAATCGACGAAATCCCAAAACAAGCCCTCTATATGTGTTCTCCACTATGATTGGTCCAGCTTTGGAGGGGTTATCTCCGCTACCTTTCCGCACGCAACCTCGTGTTTATACCATGTGTTAGAGGGGGGTTCCCAGATAAATTTCACGATACTGGACTTAGACACTCCCTAACTCAAACTCCAATGTTTGATTTTAAATGGTCTTGAAGAGTTTCCTCTCCAACCTAATCCTGAACTAGTTGGTTAACCCTACAAACATAAAAGTCTAATAAATTTTATATTTAGCGTTAATTTTATGGCTTTGTCTTATGTCAAGGGGTATGAAAGTGAAACTGATGATGTGTAAAATATGAAAGAAAAAATGAATAAAAAAGCTAGAAACAAAAACTTTTACTTAATGCAAAATTTCAACAACTTTTCAAAATATTGTCTTTTTTTAAATTTTCTAAGATTTTGGATAGCAAACTCAAAAGAAATTTCACTTCACTAAAAGCTACTTATGATATAAGTAAATATTGTCTTTTTTTTAATTTTCTGAGATTTTGGACAACAAACTCAAAAGAAAATTCACTTGACTAAAAGCTACTTATGATCTATGTAAACTGCAAAAACTTATGAAATAAACGACTTTTCCCTGGCTAATAATGCAGAAACACACTCTTCAACCAAATAAGAAAATGAAAAGAGATTATTTTATTTTATTTAAATGATTGATAAAGGCAAAAGGAAAAATACCAACAAGCAGAAACCAAGAAAAAATAATTCTGGCCTAATCGCAGATCGCAAAGAATCACGTCAAAAAATCACACACTAGCAATTTAAAAAAAATGACTCTCACTCTTGTCTAAAAACCCTAAAAAAAATTCTTTTTGATGACAGCTTTTTAAAATGAGAAAAAGCAAGCTAAGGCTAAGATTAATCCTAAGTTACTGACTGCTAAGATAGAGGTTCAAATACCTAATAGGTATAACTCTCATCAAGGGAAAGGATGATTGCCTTGCCCCCAATAAAAACTATCTTGCCCAAGCACACTGCTGATAACCCAACAATAAGTGTGCGAACGCGAGCTTTATAGATCCAGAGGCCGTGTACACATGGGCTGACCTTGTATAGGCCATGTGTATATCTAAACTCTAAGAAAAAATGAAAACAGACAACCCAAAACCAGGAAGAGACCACTGATATTGATAACCAGGATCCCTTGAAGGCTTGGACACTCTTTTTAATAGAAAAACCAAATAATGTAAGAAAAAATCATAAATCAAAACAATCTGAGATAAGACTGCAAATAACCAAGACTCAAACAGAATTCCAGAAAACCCCTGAGAATGTCTGATTCTGACAGGGAAGAGGATGACTGCCTCAAAAATTCTTTACACGCTACTGCTACTTCTTCAGCTAGCATTCACACGCGGGCTGTAAGAGAGTAGGGTACGGGTACACATGTGCAGACCTTATGCAGGCCACGTGTACCTCCATGGGTCCAAAAAAAACACAGTCAAGAAAATTAGAGAAAGATGGTATGGAAAACCAGACTCTCTGCTAGCTCAGACTTTACAGAAACTAAAAAAAACTAGCAAGAAAAACCAGTCTTTTTCTAAAAACTACCCAAAAAATAAAATTCCAGGAACCCTAGAGACTTCCCCAGTACGGTCGCAAATTCTGTTGTGAGGAAAATATCCTTACAGACTAGCAAATAGGGTTATGCTTTGCATGTAGATATGAGCAAGAGAAAAACTACTTTCTATCTTCGTCCCCAGACTTAAATCCTATTTCTTTTCAGTAAAACATTGCTAGAACAACCTACCTCGTTCCAGGAATTTGATGTCGATCCCTTGTTGCACTTGATCACTTGTTCGCAGTTCTCCTTTCCAATGCTGACCTGCATACAAGACAAGCAACAACTACATATGCATCTTACTTACAGACTAACAGGTTATAAATTCAAACATGTACTTAACAAATAATGAATAACTCATGAATTGGGACGGGAAAAACATTTTCTTTATTACTTTGAATCAGTCAACTTACAAAAAGTCGAGACCGGCCACCATTCTGTGAACCTGATCCTGGGCTCCTCTTCAACTTTCCTCCAACTTCTTTTCTTTCTCTCTCTTCTGGAATAAGGATGGCTAAAGGGTTGGGACAATGGGAATATGGAAATGGGCAAAGTTTCTTTGCTATATTTTTCCTTTTCCAAATGGGACCCCTAGCCCTTCTTTTATAGGCTAGAAGAAGCTAGGTATTTTGACGAACCCTCGGCCATGCATGGCCGAGAGTTTCAGTTAACTCACCCAGAGCTGTGTGTTCCATCGACAACTTTCCCTTTTTCGTTCTTTTGTCGGTCCACACGAGCTGTTTTAGGTCATCTAGTGTGTACACACGTGCAGTAATGGAGTAGGGCACGTGGGCCCTTATAAAAGAGGATTTTTAAAGAGTTGTTCAGCAGTGCTTTGGCAAAGAAGGGATCTGAGATGGCCTGATGCCAGGTAAGCAGGTATGGTGCAATTTAGGGTTATAATGATACCTTACATTGTTATATATATATAGATTTGTATTGACTTCAAGGAATGTTAATCCATGGTTTCTACATGTACACACTTGCACATATATTTATCATGGTTTCTCTGATACCAAAATGATGTAGAAGGAATGGTGTAGGCCCAAAATACTGAATTATAAGAAGAACGATCATACATTCATTAGTTTCAAAAAAACAATTTCAAATACATAGTACCACCTTCTTCAAATAATAATCAAAGTCGCCATTACATTATACAAAAACCTTCAGGTCAACACATGTAGTATCATAGTTGTTACACATGAAAATTGCACACCTAGGTACCTCTCCCTAAGTGTCATAAGTGTCATATAAGTGTCTCATACACCTTGACACCATGGAATAACCTATGTTACAATCCCTAGTAAATGTGGAGGAGGGATATATTACATGAATGACAAAATACCAAGTGCACATGAATTATTATTAATATTCATGAAAAAGAAATTAATTAAGTGTGAGAATCCACCTCACATTTGGTGTCCTATTTTTTAGGAAAGGTGGAGGATCTCATGGATGGTTGAAATATTTCCTCCTTAAAATCCTTGAGAGATATTTCCTCCCTAAAATACTTAAGAGATATTTTCTCCCTAAATATCTTTCAGATCCCTTTTTAGTGGATCTGATGAGTGATCCTCTCCATGGTGGTTAAGCCTCCAAATCCTATATAATGAGAGTTTTCCATGGAGAAGCATGTGGATATTTGAGGTATCAAACCTATGGTCTTGGGAGAAAGGTTTAGGATATAAAACCTATGATTTCGGGAGGTTTTTGCAAGGGTTGGATGAGGTAGGCTTGGGCAAGTTGTTGTAACTGCATCTACAGTTTGTAAGTATTTCTTTAATAGTTCTTATTAATATATTGCTTGGCCTATTTCCTTATAATCTATGTCTCTTTACATATGTTTGTCTTATGGATGGATTTGATTGGACTAATCTTATAGAGTAGAGTAGGATTTCTTTGTCTTGTTTTCCATTGCATTGCAGGTGTCAAACAATGCTAAGGAGCTCGAAGATCAAGCTCAAGTTGGAGTAACGAGGACAAACATCGGAATAAGGTGCATCACACTTTCTTCCTTCTCCTTCTCTTTTCAATTATTTAGTTAGATTCAAAGGAATGTTAGTGTCCATTTTCACTTTTTTGTATTGGTATAGGGGCCTAGAGTCCAAGGGGATATTCACTTGTCCGTAGGGGAATTTTCCCATAACAATAGTGGTGTATTAATAAAATGACACTTAATCCTCAAACATGGAAGATTCAAGCCCAATTACACAAGTTTATTAATGGCATGCATGTCACTCAAATTGGCATCCAAAAGGTTCATCACACACTATGGAATTCAAGAGGATAATTTTAGGCATTACATGACTCCTTTGAGTGTACATGCCTAGCTTGTCTTAGTATTTTTCTCTATGCTACTTTACACTGTTATTTGTCGCTCCTCTTAAGCATTCACAACATTGTCAAAACTCCCTGATAGAAACCCTTTAGCATAGACCCTTTAACAAAAGTCCTCACTGCCTCCTCTTCTGAATCTCTCCCCTAGCATACTCAACTATTCCTCTTAAAATACCCCCATGAATTTTGTCTTCCGTATATGCGCATTTTGGCTTTTGTAAATGTGCATATACAGAAGTCAAAATACACATATATGGACGCTGTCTTCCGTAAATGCACATTTTTGTCTTTCGTAAATGCGCATATACGGAAGACAAAATGCGCATATATGGAATAGAGATTTTGTATATGTGCATTTTGGCTTTTGTATATGCGCATTTACGGAAGCCAAAATGTGCATATACGGAAGAGAGAAATGCACATTTTGGCTTCCGTAAATGTGCATATACGGAAGAGAGATTTCGTATACGTGCTTTTTGGATTCTATATATGTGCATTTAAGGAATCCAAAATCTGCATATACGTAAACTCTATATATGGAAGAGAGCTTCCGTATATGCGCATTTTGGCTTCCGTAAATGCGCATATACGGAAGCTAAAATGCGCATATACGAAATCTCTCTTTCGTATATGTGCATTTATGAAAGGAAAAAATGCACATATACGGAAGCCAAAATGCGCATATATGGAAGAGAGCTTCTGTATATGTGCATATTGGCTTCTGTATATGCACATTTTTGGAAGAAAAAATGCGCATATATTGAAGCTCTATATACAAAAGAGAGCTTCTGTATATGCGCATATACAGAAGACAAAATGCACATTTTAGGTACGACTCAATTCTGCAAGAGCGAATCAACTAGCTTACAAGATACACAGGTGACATGGCTCAATCCACAGGTTTGTCGCTGGTTTTCAGAGGGCGTGACAAGAAATCCACACAGAGGTCACACACAAACTCAATATTTCAGACAACGGGTGTACTGGTTTCTCAAGAAGCATTGCAGGATTCGAGTCTCAAAGTTGTGTGAAGCATACAGAGGTCATACAAAAATCATGTTTCAGATAGCCAACAACAAAATGGAGGATGAACCCCCTCCACGACTCAATATTTGGGTTAAATTGCATGTTCCAGGGCCAACATATGTCGCCCATGAGGCTGCATGCACATCATCAACCCGTGTTCCCTTTTTCCCACATTTCCCCTTCCAGGAACTTATGATAAAAGCATGTTTTGTCACATAGCTTTTGGAATAATAATAAATTATTATTCCCAAGGACTTAAGCCCCCAAGCTTAGCCCCTAGGCTCAACACTTAGCCTCTCTTTCCAACCTTTCATCCCCTTTTCCCTTACCCACTACGTGGAAGCTTAGTCCCCCATCACTCTTTCTTCGTGGTCGGTCTACATGCAACAATGTTTATAATTTTATTAATGTTCTACATAATACATATACAAAAACAGGCTTCTGGCCTTAATACTTAGACTCTCTGGCCTAATAACCACATCAGCCTACCATATTACCAATAATCATCTCACCAGCCTACAAAACATGATTTACAATTCATAAACATGATTACAATAGGGCTCGTCCTTGGGGATATTACAATCCCCTCCCCTTATTTTTTCACTATCCTCAGTGCAACTTTCACACAACATCAATAAGATTTTTCAAAATATTAAAAAATATGCGGGTATTCTTCCCGCATAGCATCTTCATGCTCCCATGTCGCTTCCTTAGGACCGTACCAGGTCCACTAGACCTTTACAAGCCCTATGGATTGATTCCAGAGCTATTTGCTTTTCAGTCCAATATGCGCACAGGATGCACTTGCAGGACACCTTCTTACTCCACCTGAATCACATTCCAATCAATTACATGGTTAGCATCAGGTATATATTTCTTAAGAAATGAAACATGAAACACATTATGTACACTCGTGGATGCAGGTAATGCAAGCATATATGCAATTGGCTCAATCCTTTCTAGGATTTCAAATGGCCCAAAAAATATGGATGTCGACTTGGCATAGTTTCCCAGCTTCAGGGAAATTCTATTGGCTTTTACTTTTAGGAACACATGGTCACCCACTTTAAACTCTCTGTGGGTTTTGTTCTTATCAGCGTAACTTTTCTGCATGTCTTGGGAAACTTTCAAATTTTGCTTAATTTTTAGCATCTTTTCTTCCATTTCCTTGAGCAAATCTGGCCCAAACACTGCCCTATCAGCTGGATTATCCCAGCTTACTGGAGTATTTCACTTTCTTCCATAAAGTGCTTAAAATGGGATAATCTTCAACGATGCTTGATACCCATTATTGTAAGTGAATTCTACCAAGTGCAGGTAGTCTTCCCATTTCGATGGTTTGTCCATCACATAAATCCTTAGCGTGTGTTCTATTACTCTGTTCACCCTCTCTGTTTGTCCATCAGACTTAGGATGATAAGCTATGATAAAATTCAAATTCATTCCAAATCCTTTGAACAACCCCTTCTATAAATTTGAAGTAAATTTCAGGTCTCTGTCAAACACAATTGTCTTGGGAATTTCGTGCAATCGTGCTACTTACTTCATAAAGACGTCAGAAACATCCATTGCCTTAGGAGTATTCTTTAACGAAATGAAATGGGTATATTTCGTAAGCTTATTCACCACCACCATGATTGAATCATGTTGTTTTCCAGTTCTGGGCAATCCGATGATGAAATCCATTGTCACCACTTCCCATTTCCACTCAGGAATGGGTAAAGGTTGTAACAACCTTTCTGGGTGGTTGTGCTCATCTTTAACCTTCTATCAATCCATACATCTAGTGATGTATTCAACAATCTCTTTCTTCATACCTAGCCAAAAGTAATGGCTCTTGACTGTTGCCACATTTTTCTAATATCCAGGGTGCCCTGCATAAGGCACATTATGCATTTCATGCAAAGTCCTAAGTTTCATGTCCTCGACATTAGGTACATAAATTTTGTTCTTGTACATAAGTGTTCCATCGGTTTGCAATTTATAATTCTCCACTTTCTGTGGCATCTTACCTTGCTGTATATTTGCTACCAAATCCTTGTACTACAAATCTGTATGTGTAGCCTTTGAAATTCTACCTTTAATATCGGTTCGGTACATGCGAATGGTTGTAGCATGTAATTTGTGTATTCTCCTGCTGAGTGCATCAACTACTTTATTCTCCTTCCCTTTGATATGCTTGATATCAAAATTGTACTCACAGAGAAATTCCAACCACTTGCTCTACCTAGCGTTCAAGGTTGGTTGGTCAAACAAATACTTCAGATCGCTATGGTATGTTCTTAGTTCAAACCTCCTTCCCATGAGGTAATGCCTCCATTTCTTTAGAGTGTGTACTATGGCTTCCAACTCCAAATCATGAGTTTCATAGTTCGTTCCGTGCTCTTTTAACTTTATGGATTCATAACAGATTACAAATCCATTTTGACTGAGGACTCCTCCTATTCCTTCTTTGCATGCATCAATGAACACCACGAAATATTCATTTGTATCTGCAATCCTTACGATTGGAGCACTGGTTAACAGTTGCTTCAATTGCTAAAATCTTTTCTCACAATCATCTGTCCAATGAAACGTTTTCTCCTTCCTTTGTAAGGAAGTGATAGGGTGAGCTATCCTCGAGAACCTTGCGATAAACCTTCTGTAATATCCAGCTAGACCCATGAAGGATATGAATTCTTTCACATTCTTTGGCAGTGACCATTCTCTAATGGCCTCAATCTTCTCAAGATCTACAACTATCCCTTCCTTCGAAATAATATGCCCCAAGTAATGGATCTGCTCCTGATAAAACAATCATTTGCTTAGCTTGGAATACAACTTGTGCTCTCTTAGCACTTTCAACACCATCCTAAGATGTTGTTCATGATCTTCCTCCGACTTGGAATATACAAGAATGTCATCCATGAAGACTATGACAAACTTGTCTAGATAGACCCTGAATACACCATTTATCAGGCACATAAAAACAGTGGGTGCATTTGACAACCCAAATAGCACCACTGTGAACTCGTAATGACCATACCTTGTTCTAAAGGCGGTCTTGATGATTTATTCATATTTTATCCTTAGCTGGTGATATCCCGACCTAAGGTCTATATTCAAAAAAATATTCACATCCTTTGTTGGCACAGGGGCAGACCCAGGGTTCAACGCTACAAGAGCGCACCAACAAAACCCTAACTATTGACCCTTTCGGCAACACCTGCGAAGCGTATGAAGTCTCAGTCGAGGTAGAGGCAGGGGTAGTTGCAGGAATCAAGTGTCTACAACCTTAGCTGGAATACAGATCTGTGATTATACAACTTAGTAAAGAACTTAGCACCATTAGTTATTTAACATTCAATCATTATCTACTTCACTAATAAAACAAAACCTCGCAGTACTCACAGTAATCTACCATATATGAGCACTTATAATAAGTAAAATAGGTCGCACGTAACTGATCAAGCACTGTGTTGGTGTCAAAAGTCACTCTGGGATTGCAGCAGGAGTAAGCCTGATGCCCATCAGTTTATGTCACTATTTGTTGATAAAGGGTGATGAATGGAAGTAAACTCAGAACAATATCGTTCTAACTCAGAAACTAGGCCAGGCATACACAAGCAGATGAGGTCTTGGTTTAACTTCAGACAGTAAGTTGTAATAAGGGAGAGTAGGAGGAAGACTTCTGTGAGGAAATGCGAAGGCCTGCTATAGGCATCAGGCTTCCAACAACCTGTAGAAGAAAACTTTGAACACAAGAACCTCTTATATTCAAAAGCAGGAACACTAAAAGAACATAACAACGCTATAATAAATCCTTTATCATAACACAATCACGACGATTCATGTGAATCAATCAATCATGAACCCTTTTAGTATGAGATCTAAACCAGATGAAAAAGAGAGTTGCCTTACATTGAACAAGAAAATTTCATATGCAGATACATAGCCAGGAAAACCAGTGCTTCATTAAAACATTACAGTCGGGATCTCTTCTCTACCATCCATCCCTACAAAAATACAAAAACTGAGTACATATACTCAGAGAAATTCACCCCCCTTGGTAGCAGGAGGGTAGATGAGACATTAAAGTCCAATCTAGTGTGTGCAGGCTCCCCTGGTTAGACAAGGAAATCAGATCGCCATGGCTCTTTTAGGAAAACTGACACACAGGATGGTCTTGGGAAGACTGCCTGCCAGAACCTCCATGCCTTAAATTCATGGCTTGAGTTGAGGTTTTAGATGCTTGCTCAATTTTCATTAATTGCCTTCCTCCATGGTGGGTGGCCGAGACTTCGAGAACAAGGAATGATCACGCACTTTCTTCCCAGGGCTCAGAGGCTAGCCTCCTTTTTATTTTGGCTCTGCCTTCAATGTAACCCATTTCCATGACCTGGCGCCTCACTCCAGAGGCGATTCGACACTTATCCTTTTGAGAGATTCCACCATTCTAGCATCTAGGATCCTTGGTGACTAAATCTGTGAAACAACCCTCGATATCGACGATTAGATCTGGCTTCAAAATCCACGGACACGATCCATTTTCCCTTGAACATATTGGCTCTGCACTCCTCATATGCTTTGTCCCCACTCCATACGACCTTGTGCTATGATCGTGGGCCCACACCCAAAGGCCCCTTCGCATATTGTATATCGTGGATGGGAGGGAGTTGACCCTTGTTTTTCAAAGTCGTGATAGCCCAGATGGCGACTAGACTTAATCAGGTGCTAGGTGTCCTTCAAAACTAATGGTCCCAATCCTTTCAGGGATTCTCCTACCGAGACTTTTCACTCCTCTTCCTCCAACCGCCTTTCCATACGACCCTGGGCTATGACCATGGGCCCACACCCAAAGGCACCTTCGCATCTCGCATATCGTGGATGGGAGTAAGTCGACCATTATATTTCAAAGTCGCAATAGCTAAGATGGTGACCAGACTTAATCAGGCGCCAGGTGTCCTTCAAGACTAACGGTCCTGATCCTTTCGGGGATTCTCCTACTGGGAGTTCTCACTCCTCTTCCTCCAACCACCTTACCATACGACCCTATGCTATGACTGTGGGCTCGCACCCAAAGGCACCTTCGCATCTCACGTATCGTAGATGGGAGGGAGTCGACCATTATATTTCAAAGTCATGATAGTCGAGATGGCGACCAGACTTAATAAAGCGCCATGTGTCCTTCAAGACTAACGGTCCCAATCCTTTCGAGGATTCTCCTATCGGGAGTTCTCACTCCTCTTCCTCCAAACGCCTTTCCATACGACCCTGTGCTATGACTGTGGGCCCACACCCAAAGGCACCTTCGCATATCATGTATCATGGATGGAAGGGAGTCGACCCTTGTATTTCAAAGTCGCAATAGAAAAGATGGTGACCAGACTTAATCAGGCGCCATTTGTCCCGACTGAATCTGATGACCATGATCATTTCATGAATTTGGCCTTAAGGGATGAGCCCATGCGCTAAACCTCGTGCAACTTCGTGTCTCTGGCTTACCCGATGACCGTTGATCTACTCCATCGATGGATCTTTGTCGTTAAAAAGAAAAAAATGCCCGTCTGCTTGATTTTTAACCCGAAAATAGATATTTTATGCATGTTGCGTTTGGGCGCTCATGACTGCGACCTTTGAATAAAACACATTTGATGGGTTTTTAAAACCCATTTCTTTGCATTTTACACCAAGGGCCTGAAATCGGAGAGAAGCATCCCCCTTGCAAGAATTGGTGCTAACATTAGGCTCCATGGGGGATAAATTCATCCTTGTGATGCTCTAAGAACTCCTTGCAGTTTCAGTGCCTTACTGTTGGGCTATGGAGTCATTTATTAAGCTGAAAATAAACAGAAAAACAATATTTACAAAAACAGAGGAGCTATCTAAGGCTCAAACAAAACTTTCTTCAGGAAATGCCCATTTACTGGGCCGTTAAAAACTTCTTCACCCTACAAATCCTGCAACCTGTATGTGTTATTTAAGAATACTTCATGGATTTTGAAGGGCTCGATCCATAGGGAATCAAACTTGTTGTGTTTTCCCCTATCCTACCTGGGTGCATCCCATTTAAGCGCCAAATCTCCCAGCTCGACTTCCTCCTTCCTGACCTTCCTGTCAAAGGCCTTCTTGATTTTCTGCTGATGACTATGAGCTATGTCCATTATTTGCTCATTGATCTATTGCACTTCCACCACTTGATGAATTCTTATGTCCATATAGTCTAGCTCTCCTTCATGATCTTGAAAGAATTTCGCTACAGGTAAAGTGAGCTGAGTGGGAAACATAGTCTCTGTCCCATAAACAAGTTGAAAAGGTGAGGTGCCCAGGGACTTCTTTGTTTTCACTCGATCGGCCCATAGAGAGAATTTGAGCTTTGAATCCTAGGCCCTCTTATTGTCTTCCAATAATATTTTAATGAGTTTGATTAGACTTTTATTGGAATATTTTTCCAGTCCATTTCGTTGAGGATAATAGGGAGTGGAGTGAATTAGTGAAATCTCAATCTGCTCACAGAACTTAACCAGAGGTTCAGACTTGAAAGAAGCAGCATTATCAGTGACAATTCTGCTGGGACAACCAAATATGGCTATGATATCCTCCAGGAAGTTGATAATTACCTTGTGTGAAGCATTCCTGGTGGGGGCAGCTTCTATCCACTTGGTGAAATAGTCTGTTGTAGTTAGGATCCATCTTTGCTGGCCACTTGAAGGAGGATGAATTTCTCCGATGAAGTCCAACCCCTACTGTTGAAAGGGTGTTGAAGCTATTACAGGCTTTAGTGGTAGAAATTTGAGCTATTGCTTTCCTGAGAACCTTTGGCATTTGATGCAAGCTTTGAATTCTTTGCAGACATCAGTGAATAAGGTGGGCCAGTAGTACCCATCCCTGAGAATTTTGTGAGTTATGGTCTTCCAGAAATGATGGCCTCCACAAAGGCCACTATGGAAATCAAACATAACTTTTTGGGCTTCCTGTGGGTTCAGACACCTCAGAAACACCCCTAGAGGGTCTCTCCAATACAAGACTTGGTCAATAAGGCAATATCTGACCGCCTTGAGATTTAAAGCTCTTGCCTTGCTTTTTCCCATTCCATCAAGAGGCTTCAACCCTTGCAGAAAGTACAAAATGTCTCGGTACCAGGTGCATTCTGCTAGTGATAAGACACCCTAAGAGATTTTGTTGGACGACTCAGCTTGCTGATTTTCTGAGCAAGCATTGATGAAGCTAATCCCCAAGGCCTTGCAATTGGATTCAACCAACAGCTTGGATAAAGCCTTCCCTTTAACCAACTTCGTGGGATTTATCTCCAGGTCAAACTCAAGTATCTTGGCAATACATTTACCTCTTCTCGCATCTATGTCAGGCTGTACAAGGATGTCTTTCACAGAGGCTGAAGGAACGTATGCAATCACTCTTGAGTGAAAGACATAGACTCTAAAATATTTGAGAGATTTTACCAAGGCATAGGGATGTTTCTCCATGATCTCATACCCGATTTCTGCATCTCTTAATGTCTTACTGAAAAAGGAAATGGGTTTCTCTCACCCTTCCTCATTTTTTTGCAATAAGACCGTTGCTACTATATCAAAAGAAGTAAAAGAAAAAACTAGGAAATTCTTGGAATAATCAGGCCTGATCAGCACAGGTGCCTCAATCAATGCCTTTTTTATTTGGACAAAAGATTCCCTGAGTTCAACATTCCATTTACTTCGTTTCCCTTTCTGAGCATGGTTGTGATGTGTTTCACCAACTCAACAAAATTTGAGACAAACCTCCTCAGAAAGTTAATATTCTCTAAAAAATCCTGGACTTCCTTTCTAGACCTAGGAAGTGACAGGGTCTAAATTGCCTCTACCCTGCTGGGATCAATTCTCACTCCCTCTGTTGATACTATATGGCCTAACAACTTCCCCTCCTTCATAGAAAAATAAGATTTCTTGGGATTTAAGGAAATTCCAAACCTCTGGCATTTCAAGAAAACTTTCCTCAAGTGATAGCAGTGCTCTTTATCAGACCCAGAGAAGATTGTGATGTCATCTAGATAGATCACCACAAATTGATCTTTCTCTCTGATGAAGGCTATGTCCATGGCTCGCTGAAATGTTGCTCCTGCATTCATTAATCCAAAAGGCATTTTGGCATACATGAATGTGCCCCAAGGAGTGGTGAAGGTTGTTTTTTCTTTGTCCTCAGGCATGACTGATATCTTATTATAGCCAAAAAAACCATCAATCATGGATATCCTAGATGCACTAGTTACCCTCTGCAATATGTGTTCCATGTTGGGCAAGGGATAGTTGTCTTTCTTTGAGCTCATGTTCAGGTTCCTGAAATCAACACAGAGACTGATTTCTCCACTTTTCTTCCTTACCAGGACCAAATTGGCCACCCACTCAGAATATCTCAAGGGGACAATGATTTGGGCATCTAACAACTTCTTCACTTCTCTCTCCATGACA
>ML846533.1:39468-49643 GCA_009831015.1 Picea engelmannii
GGAAACTTCATAAAAATGTCTGTTAGGAAGCTGAGAAGAAGATAATGGAGTTTCTATAAAAGGAGATGGAAAATTACCTGGTTCAATGGTGGAAGTTTCTCCTTCATAGGCCTTTCCTTTTTTGATAATCACCTCTGGATCAACTTCAGGCGTGGCTAGAGGTAGTTGTGGATGGGACCACGTGTGTCTACCTCTGGAAGCCACAACTAAAATAGAAGGTTCACCACAGTGGATTCGTCACAATGGAGTCGCCAGGTGCACAGTAGCAATCTCATAGGGCTCTGATGCATGATGCACCTTTAGAATCAGAGGCTCGATGTCATTCGATCCCAGGGAAAATTTTCAACTTCGTCCCCAGCAACAATGCCAGAAATGTTGGCATCAGAAGTCACTCCTGGATTGCATCAGGAGTAAGCCTGATGCCCATCAGTTTATGTCACTATTTGTTGATAAAGGGTGATGAATGGAAGTAAACTCAGAACAATATCGTTCTAACTCAGAAACTAGGCCAGGCATGCACAAGCAGATGAGGTCTTGGTTTAACTTCAGACAGTAAGTTGTAATAAGGGAGAGAAGGAGGAAGAATTATGTGAGGAAATGTGAAGGCCTGTTGTAGGCATAAGGCTTCCAACAACCTGTAGAAGAAAACATTGAACACAAGAACCTCTTATATTCAAAAGAAGAAATACTAAAAGAACATAACAACGCTATAATAAATCCTTTATCATAACACAATCATGACGATTCATGTGAATCAATCAATCATGAACCCTTTTAGTATGAGATCGAAACCAGATGAAAAAGAGAGCTACCTTACATTGAACAAGAAAATTTCATATGCATATACATAGCCAGGAAAACCAGTGCTTCATTAAAACATTACAATCGACATCTCTTCTCTACCATCCATCCCTACAAAAATACAAAAACTGAGTACATATACTCAGAGAAATTCTCCCCCCTTGGCAACAGGAGGCTAGCTGAGACATTAAAGTCCAATTTAGCATGTGCGAGCTCCCCTGGTCAGACGAGGACATCAGATCGACATTGCTCTTTTAGGAAAACCTGCACACAAGACGATCTTGGGCAAACTGCCTGCCAGAACCTCCATGCCTTACATTCATGGCTTGAGCTGAGGTTTCAGCTACCTACTCAATTTTCATTAATTGCCTTCCTCCATGGTGGGTGGCTGAGACTTTGAGCAAAAGGAACGATCATGCACTTGCTTCCCAGGGCTCAGAGGCTAGCCTCCTTTTTATTTTGGCTCCGCCCTCACTGTAACCCATGGCCATGACCTGGTGCCTCATTCAAGAGGCGGTTTGACACTTATCCTTTTGGGAGATTCCACCATTCTAGTGTCCAGGATCCTTGGTGACTAAAACTGTGAAACAACCCTCCATATTGGCGGTTATATCTGGCTTCAAAATCTAGAGACATGATCCATTTTCCCTTGAACACATTGTCTCCACGCCCCTCATCTGTTTTGTCCCCACTCCATACGACCCTGTGCTATGACCGTGGGCCTGCACCCAAAGGTGCCTTCGCATCTCGCATATCGTGGATGGTAGGGAATCGACCATTATATTTCAAAGTTGCGATAGCCGAGATGGCGACCGGACTTAATCAGGCGCCAAGTGTCCTTCAAGACTAACGGTCCTGATCCTTTCGGGGATTCTCCTACCGAGAGTTCTCACTCCTCTTCCTCCAACCGCCTTTCCATATGACCTTGTGCTATGATCATGGAACCGCACCTAAAGGCACCTTTTCATCTCGCGTATCGTGGATGGGAGGGAGTTGACCATTATATTTCAAAGTTGTGATAGCCGAGATGGCGACTAAACTTAATCGGGTGCCAGGTGTCCTTCAAGACTAACGGTCCTGATCCTTTCGAGGATTCTCCTACCAGGAGTTCTCGCTCCTCTTCCTCCAACCGCCTTTCCATACGAACCTGTGCTATTAATGTAGGCCTTCACCCAAAGGCCCCTTCGCATATCGCATATCGTGGATGGAAGGGAGTCGACCCTTGTATTTCAAAGTCGCGATAGCTGAGATGGCGACCGGACTTAATCAAGAGCCATGTGTCTCGACTAGATCTGATGACCACAATCATTTCATGACTTTGGCCCTAAGGGATGAGCCCATGTGCTAAACCTCGTGCAACTCCATGGCTCTAGCTTACCCGATGACCGTTGATCTACTCCATCGATGGATCTTCTCCGCAAAAAAGCAAAAAATGCCCGTTTGCCTAATTTTTAACCCGAAAATAGAGATTTTATGCATGTTTCTCTTGAGCGCTCATGACTGTGACCTTTGAATAAAATGCATTTGATGGGTTTTTAAAACCCATTTCTTCGTGTTTTACACGAAGGGCCCGAAATCAGAGAGAAACAACCCCCTTGCAAGAATCGGTGCTAACACACTGAGCATATTCAAGTATACTAGATTTAACATTCCACACATCATTAGTATTGAGCATAAGCAGATCTATCTAATAATCTCAAAGCACTAAGAAAAGAAGGCATAAACACATTAAAACAAGCACCAAGCAAGATAACACAATGTTTACGTGGTTCACCCTCTCTCTAGGGCTACATCGACCAAATATTATTCTTTATTATCTTCAATCAGTCATCTACATGCACAGAGACATACAAAACCCACTCTGCATAGGACAGAAGATCCATGCGCACCTTTCCAGATCCTCCTCCCCTGAGTTAGGTTACAACACAAAAGCTTCTACTCAATCTCTTACAGTCACGAGCACTTAGCCTTGCAAGTCTCACACAGTATGCACATAGCATATACAACTATTACTTTCACTTGGAACTTATCTCATCGACTCTTTCCTACATTGCCTAGGTGTCTATTTATACATTACAAAATAGGCCTAAACATGGGTAAACCCATGGGCTAACATCCCTTTCCCATTACATATTCCCAAAACCCAAAAAGAGGACTAAAAGGGGCCTAAGATCCCGTTATCTCTGCTTCATCTTGTGCTTCTCCTTCGACAGGATGTTGAAGTCCCAAAATATGTCAACATGACCAAGAAACTTCCAAAACTTGGTCAAGGGCGAATAGGCCCCCAACACTCACCTATGACTCATCTCGAGCCACTTCAATTTGACTAATTCTGCCTTGAACACCTCGAGCTTCTTCTATTTGTTGTTTTTCTATATCCTCTTAATCGGTGAACTCCTGGATCAATGCGTCGTTCACCAGTCCTTACAGGCACTGCTCCACTGAGAGGACGACCTATTCAATCTCTGCTCCTTGGTTGTCGACCTCTGTAAATAATAGGCATGCCTGATATTGCACAAGTTGAATTTGTTGAGTGACTTCCATCACTTTTCTTTGAAGCATATGAACCTGCTGTTGAGCTGTGCGCTGTTCATGCGATCTCTTCATCCTGTCTACAACTAATAGGGCGTTTAGTTGTACCTGTAACGTATCTGCATGTTGTTTTTCTTCTTGCAGCTGCAAATCCAACGTCTACAATTCTGGATTCTCTGTAAGGTTTTCATATGTCTGGGGGATTTGATTACTTAGCTGCTTACACTCCAAGAAAAGAGATATTAATATGCCAACTGCATTGCGAGCAGTTGTTTCTTGCCAGTCTCTTATCTCCTAAGGGTTTTTAGGTACAATGCGGAGTTCTAGATCTATGATGTGCTGCTGAAGCTTCTAGATTACCTCTTCCAATTGTGCCATCTACTGTGGAACTTGGCCCTCAGTATGGAATTCAATGAGTGTCACATAGTGAAGTTCTCTATTGACCCTTTCCTTAAATTCAAGTTTCTCAACGAGCAACTATTCCTTTCTTTGTTGTAGCTCTACTTTCTCTTCAACAAACTTCTCTTGCATATAAATCTTCTCTCGTTATGCATTATTACGTTGTTGTATCAGAGCTCCATGTGCTTTCACCAGAGCCTGGGTGTCTTGTGCTATTTCCTCCTATGCTCGTTGAAGGCAAGCTTCAACCATATCAGAAATCTGGTGGAGTTGAGCTGGCTCATCTCCCAGTTTGGATGTTCCTATTGGTAGAGGCGCAGTGGAAAATGTGCGGCTGGACTATAGTACCTGTTATACTTCTTGAAATTCGACCTTGATCCAACTGAACATCTCCTCCTTCTTGGCTTCCTGATTCTCTACTATCTCCAGTGAAGCATCATTCGGTGCAGCGATGATGAATTTGAAGTCGTCCGAGGTTAGGGTGGTCTCAAACTTGGTTTTAGTTTCTTTCCTTTTCTTCCTTGAAGAAGGTTTCAAAGGGGAAACCTTCCTTTTCTTTTAAGGGATCATCTTCGTCTCTTGGCGGTGTGACCTCGTCTTTCTTCTATTCGACTTTGGTTCCATCTATCTCTCCTCCATCACCTCTATGCTCAGGTGAGATAGAAGGGGCCTATGCTGAAGTGTTGTGGACATCCTGGGCTTCTTCATTCTTCTTGGTCTTTCTCTGTCCAGGTGTATCGTGCACGACTTCTGGACTGTCAACATCAAAGAGCTCTGTGGGGTTAGCTGGGATAAGGAGGTCCACCGACCACTCCTAAGTAATCTCTTCTAATTATTCCTCTGTTAGTTTGTAGTAGGATTGCAACTGTCGGTGATGCTCATTAGCGCGCAGTGTGATGTAGATGAAGTGGAAGTCCGCGTTGAGTTTCATCAATGGCCTAAATCTGTGAAGTGTGTTCGAGGTGATGCAAGGCATAGCCTGGATGGTGATATTCAGTTGGTTGTAATAAGTGTAGAAGATAGCATTGGACTTCCACTACTTTTTCATGTCGCTGGAATACCACAGCGTACTGAACTTTGTGGCCAATGGTTCAAAGGGTTTGACATCTGGGAAGGTTGCACCTTCCGGCATCTCCCATGCGATGAAAGTGATTAATATCAACAACAAATTGTAATGGAACTCATAGCCTTGATCCTATGATTCTCTACAGTCAATTTCCAACTGGTTCGTGAGGTACTTCACCCAATTCATTTGTAGGCCTTCCATGCAGTTCCCTGCGAGGTCGACTATAAAGACGGTGACTTGGGTTGGTTTGTTATTCCATACTAACTTCCCTGCGATGAGTTGACAGGTGAGGCATACTGCGTCATTCTGAATAGAAGCTACCTTATAGACTCGTGTGTCTTTCTCGACATCCCCATAAGTCTCTTTGATCTTCTGCGCTAATGCTTAGTCTTTGGTCTTTCCAAGGTAAAACTCCTATGGGTCAGGGTCTTGCATGCTCAACCCTGTGTTCTTGTGGATCAGTTTCAGATCGAACGTGATGCAATGGTTTAACCATAAGTAGCCACCATGATAGCTTGACAGTAGTAGCTTGACACAGGCATTGACTTCCTAGTGTCTTCTGAAATGCAGGATCTTCTTGATGTTCAATAAGGTGGACTGCGTGAGGTCCATAGTCCATTATTGAGGGATGATCTTAGAGTTTTTACCCTTTGTCTTCGTCAGGTATTTATATGGAGAAAGTATGCTATACACCTTCCTGTCACCTAGGTTGAAGTCATTGAACTTCAACGCAGTGATCTTATCTTGGATGACACAAACTACGCGCACTTATTTCGTAAGGTACGCAATGACGAAAGTGTAGTTGAACTCTCGGGGTATACTATCTTTGTTTACTGCGCCACTCAGAGGTGGTAGGTAGGTAGGTAATATGCTCGAGATCAACTTAGCATTTGAAAGATAATCTCTATGCTTAGTTCTCTTTTCATCAGTTGGCCGGGATGGGCCAGCTCGAGCAGTCGACGGGCAGGCTTTCACTCCTTGCATCGATGATGCCTGTACACCTATAGACAACCCTCTCCCTGACATCGTTCTTTTAGTCATTAAGTCGATCTGAACTTCTGTCGCAGTTTCTTCTTTGGCGGTGATCTCTTTGGACATATGCAACTCGGGGTGGATATCTCAGGTTCTCAAAGTAACGTGGGAACTATGATAGGGTAGAAGGCAAAGGCATAGTGATCAATGGCAATCTTAATCACGACTGCGAGCTCAATTTCTCAATTAGAAAAAGTGTTCCCATTGCATGGCATGGCGGGATAAATATGTAATTTGACAATGGTTGGTGTGCAATGTGTATAAGCCTCCATTAACTCACGTTCGATCCATTATGTCACAGTCCAAAGGTTGGGTGACTAACATTTATTGTTTTTCTGTCCATTCGGAGCGGAAGTCGAATGGATATATCGGCCCCAACGACTATATTTCTTCGTCATGGCGAAGTGCCATGTGTCGATGTTCTAATATCTCGGTGAAGCTGTAATTCTGCAATTTTTCTTTCTGCGAGGTATCCTTTAGAACCTCCTGTAGCCTTTTAGTATTAGTCCTTTTCTTTCTTAACTTTCTAGCCTTCTTTCTAGTGAGCTTCGTCTTGGTAATGCTTTTCTCATTCTTATTCTTTTCTTCTTTGGTCTTAGTTGCTTCGCGTTGTTGAAATTCTTTCTTAGGGTTCTTGGGTAATACTTCTTCTATGTATGAGATAGGTAATTCAGTCTCTTGAGGATCCTCTAGTGTTCTCTTATCTTCGACATCTGAGTTTCTAGTATTAAATATCTGTGATCTGCTCTTTTGTTCCTCAATCAAGTGTGCACTCCTTCTGGTCATAAATTCTTTTAACTCTTGCTTCTTCTATTCCAAAACTTCTTCTTCTTCCTTTCTTCTAGCTTTATCTCTATCAATCCAAGGTTTTCTTATTAGCATTGTAAATAGGGTGTTGTCTTCAACAAATTTAATAATCTCAAAGTATTCTTATGTCGAAGTTCCATTGACAGTCACAGGTATTCGAGTGAGACTTCCACATAGGTTTACTAGCTTTACTCTAAAAAAACTTATTCCTCCTAGTGAAGGGATCATAGCAGGCCTCCCTATAGCTTCCCAGGTTCTTTCTGGTATAATATTCATCTGTGTTTCCTCATCCATGACATAGTCAATGTCAAAGTCCCCTATTCTTGCTTCGATGCATTCCTTCTCTTTGAAGATATCTGATAAGCTGTCATGTTGGTGGTGATTCAAGGTTTCTCTAATTTGTAGCAATACCTTCTCTGAGTCTTTCTGGGGTTCTACCTTTTCTGGATCTACCTTAGGGTTTTCTTGATTCAGATTCATTCCTTCAAGCTTAGCGATCATTCTAGGGCAATCCAATACTTCATGGTCTAGAGCTTTACAACAAAGACAACTAGGTCTTCCACCAGCATTCCTTAGCAAGATGTCCTGGTCTTCTGCAACTATAACAGAGGGTTAATCGTCTCTTTCTTTTCAATGATCCCCAACCTCTTATGTATTGCGCACTAGGATTGTGGTAGCTAACCTGCAACAAATTCTTTCTAGGATCTTGCATCCATTTGCTAATCCAAACATTCTTTCTATGCATAGGTATAACATATCTTTCATTATTCTTATCAGATATATTCATATCAAACCTTTTTTCATATATTAATACCCTAGCTTACAAAGTAGGACAAAACCTATCAGATATATTTAGATCCATACTCTAGAAAAAAAAAATTCTACTTATATTACTTCTACGGAGCACAAATCTTTCATATCTATTTTTTTTAACTATTCCTACCTTTACCAGAGCACAGAGCTGGTAGATATTACCTCTTTTAATAAAAAAATTCCTCTTTTACCCTTATTAGAGCACAAATCTTTCAGATATTGCTTATTTTCTTCAAATCCGACCTCCTTTCTTTAGTACAGATCTTTTCAGATCAAGTAGAATACTGCACACTAGGGCACAGATCTATGCACAAAGATTTCACAATTTCAGGATGAATCTTTGCACAAAGTGTTGCGTCTCTTTTGTCACTTGAGTGAGAAAATTAGAGATGCTTACAAGCCCATTTGGGTTAGCTAGGAAAGAAAACAGTAAAGGAAAGGGTTATAAATATAAAGCATGCAAGATAAACAATAAAATAAACTAGTAACAATAAAATGAATTAAATTAGAGTGTATAAGATCATTAGAACAAGAAATAAACAAGACTCATGCCACAAATGAAAAGGAGTATATTAGTGGAAAGAAAACACCAAAGAGAAAGGGATACTTTGGGTCCCCTCTTCCTCTAAGGGAGGGCTCTTGAACCCCCAAGATTAAACTCTTCTTACAACTTGAAGACTTGAAAGAAATGGTGAAAGAATCCCAAGATAATTCACTCAAAAGGTGATGTGAATAGCTCAAATGGAATGGTGCTAGTATGCTCTTGATGAGAAAAGAGGATTCCCCAAGAGAATAGAAGTAGCATAACCTTACAAATGAATTCCTTGAAAAATCATTGCACCCATGGCCTCTTTTTATAGCATAACTTTGAGGCATTATTCAACCAGCTTTTAGTGTGAACAAGGGGCCATTTAGGGTACCCTTAGGTCTTTGACCAGCCACCCAACCGGATTCAGCCAAGATTTGGATGTCAAATCGACTTGGAAGCTTAAACAAAAGTGGATGGGAGGTCGACCAACATCATAAATGTGTTGTTCTAAGGTGTGCGTGGCTTTTAGCATCCACAGTCGCACATTGTGCACATGTGTGCTTTTACTGCATTTCTTGATGGTGCATGTGCGCATGCTCCCTATATAGTCATAGTGCATCCTGATTTTATAAATGGTTGTATATTTTTGGACCTTTTGGGAATGAATTTTTGGTAATTTTGGTCCATGGGTGAACTAATAGTTGTTTGGAGATGTTGGATTCCTGTAACTATGTGCGGACAAGATTTCGGTGATAACAGATGCCCCATGATGGATGAGGTTAGGAGCATACGTATAGCTGAAATTTGTCAATGTTTCTTCTACTGAGATTACCATTGTAAGAAAGAGCGAGAATGAGAGTATCAAGAGCGACCCATTGGAGGGTATAGGGGAACCTATATGACCCAAACCTTTCACAAGGTGTAAGAAAAATAAAACTGTGTACAAACGAAGCGGGCATGCCCCATGCTCGTGTCATATAACTCAAAAAAAAGGTGTAATACAGTAAATGAAACTGTGTTTTGGTGAAGATGACTGTAGTGCCCTCAGGGGCAGGTTGATAATAGCAGAGGAAAATTCTGATGGTGAACAAACTCAGAAAAAGAGGCGATGAAACCTATAAGAAGTGTCGATGATTCGCAGGCATTGATGGCATAACAATGTTCAGAGGTCTTCTGCAAATATAAAAACAACTGCAATAGTCGCAAAGTAAGACCCACTGCAACATGAGAAAGTGTTGAAGTCAAATGTTGTGGGGGTCAACGGAAGCAGAGAGTAATGATGGTTCTCTCTTTGTCGTCCGAGACTCCTCATTGTGAAGGTAATGAGAGTCAAGATATTGTTGCCCATTTGGAAACTGTGTTGATGACGATAGAAAGGGAGACACAACTCCAAGAAGTGGAGGGCTTCATGAAATCCACTGGAGAATATCAAGAATTGATGAGTAACATAAATGGAATCAGGAAGTGGTGATATTCGAGACTGCCCTTGGTTGGGGATAAAGGGGGTGTGGCGGCAATCGTGAAACTAGACCTAGTGCTAGGGGGATGACTAAGTGAGGGTTAGATGGTGCTAGAGGCATGACAAAGTGGACAAACTTAGAGAGAAAGGGTACAGACATAGTGAGATACTCGGGGTTTATGGATGATATCAACAGGATTAGAAGATAATGGATGCCCCAACCAAGAGCAACATGGGTTCCGTTTGCCAAAATAAGAAGGTCGCCAAATGTGAAAAAAAAAAGATAGGTAGATACTGGAAACAAAGGCTTTATAGAATTTGACAAATAAATAAATAATTGGGGATGAGTGTACAAATACAGAAATGGGTGCCCTAGTGCAATATGGCTTGGCCTATGAGGGCGCAATTTGTGTAGGGACCTGGTGGAGGGTGAGGGGCCACATGGGTGGGTCTCTATATGAGGTAAATGAATGAAAGAGAATTCACAGATGGGAAAATTGATGTTGGATGAAATGGGGGGGCTAATGATACTGATGTGAAATTGTTTCCATTCAATGTTGATCTATAATTAAAATCTCATTAAATCTACCCATTTCCAATAGGTGTATGCCTATCGGCTTAGTGAATGCCACGTATGCATATCAGAGTTGTTTGATGTTTTGGACTATGTGGTTTCTGAGTGTAGTGGGTGGCGTTTCAATGCTTTTCATATGAATTAGGGAAGTCTGGGTACATGC
>ML846534.1:0-35129 GCA_009831015.1 Picea engelmannii
AATAGACAATGTCGATAAAGGAAACATAATTCAATCAAGAAATCACACAACATGACCTAACTAATTCTACTCTAATGCTATATGAAAGTAGGAAGGATAGGTATAATCATACAACTGGTGAATCCAACCTAACATTTCATCAAAGTCAAAATTTTTAACTTTGTGCTTAGTTATGAACCAAAGTAAAAATATGTCAAGCACAAAATAATTATGAGTCGGAATACCCACTACAACATAAAAAAATAAAAATTAGGTCTCATGCGGGTGAGAAGGAGGGAAAACATCATATCGCTATGTGTCCCCACAAGATTTCTCTACCCATCTCTGAATAGGGTTTCCATAAGATGAAGGCTCATAAGGTTGACTCATAGGCTTCAAAGAATGGATATCTTGGCTTTCATCACTTCTCAAGGTTTGATATGGAAACACAATAAATTTGAATAATTATCGATGATTAACCAAGGAATAATTGGGGGAAATGGGTGAAAAATGGGACATGGATATATATGTCAATTTTTTTTTATCCCAACTTAGGGCTCATTGATTTGTATGCAGTTGAAAACAACTTTTCCCCATATACAAGTTATCATCAAAAGATAATACCCAGTCATATACCTCAATGAGGAAAAATAAGGTTGGATATCTTCACTATTAAACTCTTGTTGTCCTGGGTGAATCATGCCCTTATAAGATTATTCACTCAAACATGAGCATAAAGGTGGCTGAAAATCATCTTCATAGAATAAATCCAAGTGCTAAAAATAATATGTATTGTACCTTCTAATAAATGGTTGAAATTCATCGTGAGAATTCTATAATGTATTACTACTAGATGTTTGAAACAAATTTGTGAACATATCATCCTCATACTACCCAAAATCTGAACCAATATTGAACATAGGTGTATGTTCTAACAACAACAATTTTGTATTCTTGATTCTTGGGTCATCATCAATATCATAAATGGAATCTCCATCAAAACTAAAGAAACTTACATCCCATCCACATCTTCCAATGTATATAAAATCATCAATACAATCATCATACTCTTTATTAGATGAAAAATTCATTATATTCAAGGGTTCCTCCAGGAACTCTTCACTTTCCAAGTCATGGAAAGATGGATCATAGGAATCAAAGGTTTGGAAAGGAGTACCACTTACCATATTGTTGTTTTCATGTGAAGGAGGTAAATATGCTTGGATATCTTCATCCTCATCCTATGGAGAAGAACATACCAACATATAAACTTCACGAAGACAACTATAATTAATGGGGTCTTCTTCCTAGATTGGGTTTTTAACTTGATATGCTTCATTCAAATCATATTCTTTGTCAATGGATTCATGAGGGAACTATTTTTCTACTTCATCTGCTTGGTGGCTTTCCTCACAAATCACTTCTTCATGTTAATGTTCTTCAATCAAATGTTCACTATCACCAATGGGATTAGAAAAGAATCCCTCTTCTTGAGAAGAGAAGAGAAGAGTAGTGATGATCTCATAAGTGATGAGTTATGATTTGATATAATGGAGATCTCCCTCTATATATATCAGGTAACAAAGTGCATATGTCCACAATAATGTCTAAAACAATAATGAATCCATGATACAAGCAAGGTCAACGCATCAAGTAGCCTCTATCAATAGATAATCATACTAAAACATCAAAATAATCCCTCCAATACCACACATGTGGGTGACGTCAATCCCTAGGAAGGTGTGGGATGCCTCCAAACACCACATCTCATCATCAAAGTGCCAAGTATGGTGCAAGGTGACCTCTCCTCATAATAGGTAATGTCTCATCATCAAAGACCCCAACTCATCAAAGTAGCTCCCAAATTCCAAGAAAACACTAATTCATGGCATTTCCATCCATATGCTTAATGTCCAAGATTAAGAGAGCAACGTCCAAGGTGGAATAAAGGTGCATATAATCTATATATGGTATCCAATCATGTACTAGTGCAAAGTCCTCCATCCAATGCCCAAAAAATTTTGAGCTGCAACACCCAAGGTGTGGGCTTCTATCCCATGTGAGTGTTGTCATGACTATATATACAATTTTAAATATCATATGTCCATCATCCAAGAGGTGTGAGAGCCTATATCAAAGGAAAGAAATTCATCAAGTGGCCCAATGCTCTTCATCACACGTGTCATGTCCTATATAAAGTGCACAAAGTCTTGGGTGAAATCAGAGGGAAGTCCTCCAAATACCATGTCAGGTACACCAAAGTCATTCAAAGTTGTGGAATCAAGTAAAACCAATAATCACAAGCGGAAATGGTCCTTAGAATCATACAAAGTAAGCCATATATTAATACAAAAGAAAAAATGAACAATTTTCATTGGGTATACCCTTCAAACTTCACACAAGACAAAGACTTTATGCAATTTGGCAAGTTTAGGTATGGGAGGAAAATCAAAAGACCCTATTAGGTGTGTCAGTATCGAAGTAGAGAGATATTTTTCAAAAGGACCCATCATATATATGTAATGAATGTGAGGTAGTTATGGGATTTCCTTATGGGCATGAGGTCATTGACATGCATGACAATGTATGGAATCACCTCCATGAGTGTCTTTGTAGAGGGTGTGATTGGTGCTTTATTTACCATTTCCTTGGCACTTTTTGAATTCCAAACCCCTTATTTTCCTTTTTCTTTATTTATTTTATTTTCAAGTCCCACTAAAAATGTTTCAATAATTTATTATCAACTCATTTTCTTTTCATTCAGAATGAATTCAAGTACTCTTCAATTGATAATTTGTTTATTTGCATTAGTACTAGGCGTGATTGTCATTGATGAAGGGGTAGAGATCAAGTATGTATTATGGCTTTTGAATGTCCTCATTATCCCTATATTTATTATCGACCAACTACAATATACCCCTAGGCCTTTATCCCCTTATTCTCATAAGAGAATGCGGTACATGCCTTTTTTGTGTACATCTAACCACCATTACCCAAAAGGTGATAGAATGGAAGGATATTCAAGTATGAAAAAGTGGTAAGTATGACCAGGAATGGTATTCTACCCATTTCAAGGAGCCACTAGTAGTACCTATTTTCCCTTCGAGTGACAACATGGGACTAGAGTGCCTAGGATGACCATCAAGGCGAAACTAGGAAAAAGGCATAACTTCTGAGCTTGTGATTCATTCTCCAACTTCAACCTATGATCATTACTCAAATTCCCAATGGATTAAATATGAAACTTTATATGAAACAAGGGCTAATGTACCTCATACTGTGTTGGAACACCATCTCTCAATGAACCTTGATGATTGAGTGTGATGAGTCATGATAAATAAATAGGCATTTGAGGGAGTCATTGGGTTGTTCTAAGTGGACACTTTTATCATCATCATCATCATAATCATCATTAGGATCACTATATTCATTACAAAGAATGAGACATGATATCTCTAGTTACCCCTAGGTGGGACAGGGTAACATTTGGCTCCAACATGGGGACATGTGCTCATCACAGAGTGCATGAGAACCTCGACATCTATGGAATTCCAAGACCTACAACCTACATCACTCTAAAATCCTACTACATTCTAACATGAAAAAATCAATAACATAAGGGTAGGTGGATGCTATCCACCCTGGTTTATTAAAAATATAAAATTGTGTGAGCAAGAAAAAACTTTTCATTTTTATGATTATATGGGATAAACTAACATGTATGCAATGAAAAAAGTAATAGACAATGTAAATACATGAAACACAATGCAATCATTCAAGAACACAACATGAATTAACTAATCATACTCTAATGTTTTATGAAATTTTAAAAATTAGGTATAAGCATACAACCAATCTCTGAATAGGATACACACTTTCTTGCTCTACATATCTTTGAATAGGGTTGTGATAAGATTAAGAATAATAAGGTTGACTCATAGGCTTCAAATAATTTCTATATTGGCTTTCATCACTCCCTGAGGTTCGATATGGAAACATAATAAATCTGAAGAATGCTCGATGAGTTCCCAAGGAAGAAATGGGTGAAAAATGGAACATTGATGTAGATCTCAAAAAACAGTTCTCCCAACATCTAGCTTGTTGATCTGTATGCAGCTAAAAATCCCTGCAACAAAGCATAAGTTGAAAACAACTTTTCCCCATAGATAATTTATCATCAAAAAGATAATTCTCAGTCATATAATGAGATGAGAAAAAAGAATCTTGGAGATATTCAGTATTAAACTTTTTTGTCATGGGTGAATCATACCATTATAAGAATGTTAACTCAAATCTGAGCATAAAGTTGGATAAAAAATTTCTTCACAGAATAATTTCAAGTTCTCAAAATAATATGTATCATACCTTCTAGGAAATGGCTGAAAGTCATCGTGACAGTTTTGTAATTTATTACTACTAGATGGTTGAAAAAAATATATGAACATATCATCCTCATACTGCCCAAAATTTGAATCAACAGTGCACATAGGTGTAAAGAATTATGTATTCTTGATTCTAGAGTCATCATCGATATCATAAATGGGATCTCCATCAAAACTAAAGAAACTTACATCCCATCCACATATTCCAATGTGTATATAATCATCAATACAATCATTATGCTCTTTATTAGATGAAAAAATCACTATATTAAAGGGTTCCTTCAAGAAATATTCATTTTCCAAGTCATGCAAAGATGCATCATAGGAATCAAAGGCTTGTAAAGGAGTACCACTTACCATATGTTTGTCTTAATGTGAAGGAGATAAAGAGGCTTGGATAAATTTATCTTCATAAGATGGAGAAGAACATACCAACATCTCAACTTCAAGCGAAAAAGTATCATTAATGGGGTATTTTTCCTGTATTGGGTTTTCATCTTGATATGCTTCATTCAAGTCATCTTCTTCATTAATGGATTCATGAGGTAATTATTGTTCTACTTTACTCATTAATCACTTCTTCAAGTTCTTTTTCTTCAATAAAATATTCATTGTCTTCAATAGGATTAGATAAGAATCCCTCTTCTTTGAGAGCTACCGTAAAATTGAGAAGGATATCTTCGTATCTTTGAGTTATTAGGACCCGCAACTTGGGAAATTATTCAATGAAAATTGTGAGATTAGGTATCCTCTTTGGAATGAAAAATTTATTGACCCAATTCTTTTGTTATTCTTTGAGACATACAAAAAATAGTCTTATTAATGCATCTTCATGTATTACATTTATATTTGAAGCATATTTCAATAATTTCACAACATGAGTAATGGCCAAGTGCAGATCACCATCAAATTTTGGACAATTATCCAACCAATCCGGAGAAAAAATAATTGGGTATCCATGTATATTATTAATATTCAAATAAGGAAACATTTCATGAAGTTCCCATGGTGTCATAATTCCATCACTTTAGAATATGCAATCTTACAAAAATTGAGAATGGAATGACACCTCAAAGCATATCAATGGAATCACCAGATGAACTTGCTAGATAAGGATCATCAAAATGTGTATAAAGATGAAGGGATTCTACCCTCAATGGAGTCACTAGGTAAGTTTGTGGAATAATTATTTGGGGTAAGCTTAGCAAAATAATTTCATAGGAGGAATGACTCAATTCTCCCCAACAACGGTGCCAAAATGTTATCATAGGATTTAGCACTTGTGCAAATCCTTTGATAGGATGTCAATCTTGTGTATAAATTGGAAGTAGTTGTCACTATCACCTAGACAAGTACTTCCCTAATTTTAGTTTTGGTGAATATCCAACACAAGGGAGGATTCTCTTGTGACCTCAAGGGATCCTATAACAAGCTAGAGGCAAGTCTATGGCCCCCTATCTTGGTCACTCAATGAGATAGGCTAGATTTAGAAAGGAAAGGGGATTTAAAATGAGGTTTGTCCAAGGTAATTGATAGTGTATGTGTGTGTGAAGTGTTATAATAACTTCAATAATAAATACCATGTCTAAGAAGATAAATAAAATCCCCAAAACACTAGCTATCAATGAAGGAGGTATGTTGCAATAAATATTACAATGATTTAACATTTTACATTACCAAAGTACATTTTCAATAGCAGCAAGAAACTATCCCTCAAAAATTACCAATAAATTCTTAAAATACAACACTTAACAAGTAGAATAAGATCCAAGTGTCAAACAATGATTTCAGCCTTCTTAAACCACATTATTAAGTGAGTTATCATCATTAAAACAAGACCTAATGGTTGTAACTATATTGTTTATAACATTGGCAAATTATTAGGTTGATGTTCAAGTCATTGGGTTGTATTGAGCACAAGGAGAACGTTGATTATCCACCCAACAAGTTTAGTTTGAGAAAGAGTGTGAGTTTTATAGTTTGCAAACACTTGTAAACAATACAACTAGTGTCGTTTTCCTTTATTTGGGTAAATGGTGTCAAGGCAAACAAAAAGAAGCTTGATAAAGGAAAGAGAGGGGTTTGAAGATCAAAACATGGAACTATACCATCATAGAACCAAGCCCAAACTTGTTGAAAAAAACCCTATAGGTTATACCATCATAAACCCTAGGTTTTGTTTGCGTCTCTAGCGTCTAGAAACAAGATCTCAATTGAACTAGGTAAAACCCTAAGGGGATAAACAATCTTATTCCCAAGATATAGAACTAGCAAAGACAAAACGATAGGGGAATAAACAATCTTAACCCCTAGAATAGGTAGTAAATGCTTCAACAAATTAAGATAAATGAAATTAGGGAGGGGGATGAAAAATCTTAATCCTTGTTACAAAAAAAATTCCTCACCCTGTTGGCCCTTGACCAAGTTTTGGGAGTTTCTTGATCATGTTGACCTATTTTGGGACTTCGACAGCCTGTCGGAGGAGGAGCGCAAGACAAAGCGGATATCGCGGGATCTCAGCCCCCTTTTGGGACTCTTTTTGGGTTGTTGGGAATATGTAATGGGAAAGGGATGTTAGACCATGGGTTTACCCATGTTTAGGCCTATTTTGTAATGTATAAATAGATACCTAGGCGATGTAGGAAAGGGCTGATGAGCTACGTGCCAAGTGCAAGTAATAGTTGTATATGATTTGTGCATGTTGTGTGAGACTTGTAAGGATAAGTGCAAGTCACTGTAAGATATTGAGTAGAAGCTTTCATGCTGTAACCTAACTCGGGGAAGGGTGATCTGGCGAGGTGCATGCAGATTTCCTATCCTATGCGGAGTGGGGTTTGTATGGCTCTGTGCATGTAGATGACTGATTGAAGATAATAAAGAATAAGAGTTAGTGGGCGTAACCCCAGGAGGGGTGAACCATGTAATCACTGTGTTATATTGCTTGGCGCTTGTCTAAATGTGTTTATGTCTTCTTGTCTTAGTGATTTGAGATGATTAGTTAGATCTTCTTATGCTCAGTGCTAATGATGTATAGATTGTTAGATCTTATCTATATGTATGTGCTAAGTGATTGATCTGTTATATCTTAATAATATGTTGATGCTAAGTGATTAGATATGTTAATATCTCTTTGAAGGATGCGAAGCCCTATTTTATCAGCGAAGTAGATAATGATTGCATGTTAAAGAACTAACGGTGATAAGTGATTTACTAAGTTGTATAATCACATATTTGTGTCCTAGCTAAGGTTGCAGACACTTGAGTCCTGCAACCACCCCTGCCTCTACCTCGGGTGAGACTTCATCTGCTTCGTAGGTGTTGTCGAAAGGGCCCGTAGTTAGGGTTTTGTTGGTGCGCTCTTGTAGCGTTGAACCCTCGGTCTGCCCCCGTGCCACCAAATGGTTCTGTTGTTGGGACCTGAAACTGTGATTGTTGGGAAATGAGAAAGAGGAAGATTTGTGCAAAGATTCATCCTGAAATTGTGAAAGTTTTGTGCGTAGTTTTCTGCCCTAGTGCGCAGTATTCTGCTTGATCTGTAAAGCTTTGTGCTAAAGAAAGAAGGTCGGATCAGTAGAAAATAATCAAGATCTGAAATATTTGTGCTCCAAGAAAGGTAAAAGTGAGAATTTCTAATTGAAAGAGGTAAGATCTGTAAGCTTTGTGCTCTGTAAAAGTAAGATAAGTGAAAATTTTTGTTTTTAGAGTATGGATCTAAGTATATCTGATAGGTTTTGTCCTAGTTTGAAAGATAAGGTGTTAATAGATGAAAGAAGGTTTGATATGAATAGATCTGATAAGAATAATGAAAGATATGTTATACCTATGCATAGAAAGAATGTTTGGACTAACAAATGGATGCAGGATCCTAGAAAGAATTTGTTGCAGGTTAGCTACCATGATCCTAGTGCGCAGTACAGAAGAGGCTAGGGATCATTGAAAAGAATGAGAGGATTAACCTTCTATTACAGTTGCAGGAGGCCGAGACATTTTTCTAAGGAATTCTCTGGAGGAAGACCTAGTTGTCTCTGTTGTAAGGATATGGACCATGAAGTGTTGGATTGCCCTAGAATGATCACTAAGCTTGAAGGAATGAACCTGAGTCAAGAGAACCCTAAGGCAGAACCCCAACAAGAATCAGAGAAAGTATGGATATGGATAAAAGAAACCCTGAATGACCACTGACATGTCAACTTATCAGAGATCTTCAAAGAGAAGGAATGCATCGAAGAAATAGTAGGGGACTTTGAAATTGACTGTGTTTTGGATGAGGAAACACAGATGAATATTATGCCAGAGAGAACCTAGGAAGCTATAGGAAGGCCTGCTATGATCCCTTCACTAGGAGGAATAAGTTTATTCAAAGGAAAGCTAGTAAACCTATGTGTAAGGCTCACTCGGATACCTATGACTCTCAATGGAACTTCGACAGAAGAAGACTTTGAGATTATTAATTTTTTTGAAGATAGCACCCCATTTACCATGCTAATAGGAAAACCTTGGATTGATAGAGATCAAGCTAGACGAAAGGAGGAAGAAGAATTTTTGGAACAGAAGAAGCAAGAGTTAAAATACTTTATGACCAGAAAGATCGCGCACTTGATTGAGGAACAGAAGAGCATATCATAGATATTTAATACTAGCAACCACGACATCGAAGCTAAGAGAACACTAGAGGATCCCCAGGAGATTGAATTACATACCCCAAGCATAGAATAAGTATTACCCAAAAACCCTAGGAAAGAATTTCAACAATGCAAAGTAACTAAGACCCAAGAAGAAAAGAATCAGAATGAGAAAACCATTACTGAGACAAAGCTCATTGGAAAGAAGGATAGAAAGTTAAGAAAGAAAAGAGATAATACTGAAAGATTACAGGAGGTTCTAGAGGAGACCTTGCAGAAGGAAAAATTACAGAATTTGAGCTTCGTCGAGATATCATAACAATGACACGTGGCACTTCACCATGACGAAGAAATATAGTCGTTGGGACCGATATATCCGTTCGAATTCCGCTCTGAATGGACATAAAAGAAATAAAGGTTCATCATCAGACCATTGGACCACGCTATAATGGAAAGAATTGAGTTAATGAAGCCTTCATATCCATTGCAAGTGATTCATTACAGAAGTTGTCTATTTATCCCACCGCACCATGCAATGAGAACACTTTTGCTAATTGATAATTTGAGCTCGCAACCTTGATTAAGATTGCCCAGTGATCACTATGCCTTTTCCTTCTACCCTATTGTAGTGCCCACATTACTTTGAGAACCCGAGATGTCCATCCCAAGTGCGTATGTCCAAAGAACTCACTACCAAAGAAGCAACTGCGACATAAGTTATGATCGACTTAATGGATGAAAGAACCATGTCAGGACCAAGGACCAAGTTCCACAGCAAGTGGTACAATTGGAAGAGGTAATCCAGAAGCTCCAGTAGTGCATCACATATCTAGAACTCTGCGATGTACTCGAAACCGCACAGAAGATAAGCGACCAGCGAGAAGCAACTTCTCACAGCACAGTTGGCAGATTAAAAGCTCTTGCCTTGGAGTGCAAGTAGCTAAGTAATTAGAGTACCCAGACATACGAAAAGCTTACAGAGAATCCATAATTGTAGACATTGGAGTTGCAGCTCCAAGAAGCAAAACAACATGTGGATACACTACAGGTATAGCTAAAGGCCCTATTAGCTGTAGACAGGATAAAGAGATTGCATGAACAATGCACAACTCAGTAGTAGGTTCATATGCTTCAAAGTAAAGTGATGGAAGTCACTCAACAAATTCAACCTGTGCAAGATCAGGCATTCCTATTATTTATAGAGGTCGAGAGCCAAGGAGAAGAGCTTGAACATGTCATCCTCTCAGCATAGCAGCGCCTGGAAGGACCGGTGAATGATGCACTAATCCAGTATTTCACTGAGTAAGAGGCTACAACAAAAAAACAATTTGAAGCAGCTTGAGCCAAGCTCAAGGCGTTTGAGGTAGAATTGGTCAGGTCGAAGTGACTCGGGACGAATCACAGGTGAGTATTGGGGGCCTGTTGGCCCTTGACCAAGTTTTGGGAGTTTCTTGGTCATGTTGACTTATTTTGGGACTTCCACAGCCTGTCGGAGGAGGAGCACAAGACGAAGTGGAGATCATAGGATCTCAACCCCCTTTTGGGACTCTTTTTGGGTTGTTGGGAATATGTAATGGGAAAGGGATGTCGGCCCATGGGTTTACCCATGTTTAGGCCTATTTTGTAATGTATAAATAGATACCTAGGCAATGTAGGAAAGGTTCGATGAGCTAGGTTCCAAGTGCAAGTAATAGTTGTATATGCTCTATGCATGTTGTGTGAGACTTGCAAGGCTAAGTGCAAGTGACTGTAAGAGATTGAGTAGAAGCTTTCATGTTGTAACCTAACTCGGGGAAGGAGGATCTGGTGAGGTGCGCACAGATATCCTATCCTCTTTATGCATGTAGATGACTGATTGAAGATAGCAAAGAAGAAGAGTTGGTGGACGTAGCCCGAGGAGAGGGGTGAACCATGTAATCATTGTGTTATCTTGCTTGGCGCTTGTCTGAATGTGTTTATGTCTTCTTTTCTTAGTTCTTTGAGATGATTAGTTAGATCTGCTTATGCTTAGTGCTAATGATGTGTATATTGTTAGATCTGATCTATATGTATGTGTTAAGTTCTTGATTTGTTAGATCTGAATAATCTGTTGATGCTAAGTTCTTAGATATGTTAAGATCTTTGTGAAGGATGTGAAGCCCTGTTTTATCAGCGAAGTAGATAATGATTGCATGTTAAAGAACTAACTGTGCTAAGTTCTTTACTAAGTTGTATAATCACAGATTTGTATCCTAGCTAAGGTTCCAGACACTTGAGTCCAGCAACCACCCCTGCCTCTACCTCGGGTGAGACTTCATCTGCTTCACACGTGTTGTCGAAAGGGCCAGTAGTTAGGGTTTTGTTGGTGCGTTCTTGTAGCGTTGAACCCTGGGTCTACCCCTGTGCCAACACACCCCATGCAAATTGCTTGGATGACCTTTCCATTTCCCTATGCAGACTTAAAGTCCCCTTGTGTACCTTCCAGAGATAAAAAAGCACATTTTTCCACATATACGTTCCCTATGAGTTAGACAACAAGCGTATATGCAAGTTTCTCCACTACATCCAACGTACATCAGGTTTGGTGCTCAAAATTAAAAATTATGTCGGGATCCATGCCATGTCATGAGATCCATGGTCCTTGACCTTCCATATACTGGAAATGCTCTGACTCAGCCCTTCAGTTCCATTTGAAGGCTATAAATTGATTCATATCCAATCCTTGAGAAGATTCAACAATTCAAATTTGAGAGCAAAGACACTCTGGAGAAATTTCACTTCATATTGAGTCTGCATCCCTTTGTCCTTGAAACTCTGAGCTCCTTGTTCATCCCCCAAACTCTTTCTTCTTTATGATGGAGAACCTCATTGTCTCCTAAATATGAGATTTCCTTTGGTGGAGGATTGAAGTGGTGGAGGCCCAGTAGGAGGGACTTAGTTTCTCAGTTCTGATATGTGTCATTACAAAAGTTTGTCACCTATATACTTATGTTGATTATTTTAATAGAAATATTGTTTTCTCGTCCAATTGATATCTTGCAAATATTTAAATTATTATTCCATTGGAGTATTTGTCATTTATGTTAATGGATGATGCTAATATATATGCTAAAATTATATATCATCACTATATGCTTGAATATATTGGTTGTTGAGGACAAGTTGCAGGTATAGAGATTTGAGTTGTGTAATCAATGATGGTCTTCATCGAATGTCTCGACGAGGTAGGCTCTTGGCCTTGTCTTGTTAGAATTTAATTTATATAGCATATTTGGTATTAGATTTGATTTCTATGTCTCATTCCATATGTTGTGGTTTACCCCATGCCATAGAGAGATTTTTCTTGTAACAGAATTGGCGACCATACTGGGGATTGATCTTTTTTGGGGGGTTTGGAGTGTTTTTCTCCTTGATTTTCTCTCTGTTAGCCTAAGTTTCCTTGTCGCTTGATTTATTGACCTCCTATTTTTACTTTGCATCTAAGTCTCTTGGATTAACCCTTGCTCCGGCAGTGTTTTACTGGATATACACAGTTTTTCCCTTGACACACGCGTACATACACGAGCTGTCCTCCTGTAGGGTGTGTACATGCACAAGTTTTTCTTAAAAAGTCACGTACATTAACTCTTTAGTCTTGTTGGTTGAGTTTAGTGTTTTTTGGGTGAGTTTGGTTGGTTGTAAAGTCTTCTTGGGTCTCTTTCCTAACTATTAAGTTCTTACAGAGTGATAGGAAGCCTTCTTATTCTTTCTTATCATCTTTTACATAGTTTTTCCTTGCACATTGGTCTGAATGTTTTCTTCTTGGTATCCTGCTTGGATTGTTTCTTTTGATTGCAATAGGGTCTGTATGTGAAACTTCTATTCATTCCTTGCATTTTATTTTCTTTATATTGAAAAAATAAAACATTTTCTCATTTTGCATTATGGCATTTTCTCTTTTGATTACTTTCATTGATTTTGACACATGTGGAAAGATTGCATTTCATTGAAATTGTAGAGATTGCATTGGAAGAGTTGCATTTAGAAGCATACCATCTCTTTGAAATTCAAGACTAGCATTTAGCAGTGTTTTTACATTTACTTATTTTATATGTTGAGTCGTAATACCATCAATTTCATGACTGTACTTCTTGAGTAAGAAGAATCCATTAAAATTAATGTTGATTAATTAAAATTGATTAGAAATATTCTTATTTTTCAAGGTACACAAAAATGTATAAGACATAGGGCCTTGGAATAGGATGTTGTGAGTAAACTTCTCCAAGGTTATTAAACTAAACATTCTAACCAGGGAGTGGTGAAACCCATTAGGTAATTAGTGACGTTAGGAGGCTCCGCTCACACCGTAGTTAAGCACGAGGTCGTGTGAAGTTGGTTGCAAAGATAGCCCTCTAATACCTTCTTAGCATCAAAGATATTTATGGGTTCTATTTGTATTTGGGGGTCTTTCTAGTACCTTTACTTCTGTGAGAGGCGATTCTTCCAAGATTTTGGGCTTTGTTACACTTACCATATGGTGGACTAGACTTACGATTGTTCACTTGTGCACTAGTTATATTGTGGTGACTCTATTTTATTGACATATGTTGCCACATAGGTTACTTGTAGGGGTTATTTTTCATGTACCCTGAGTTAGATAAGGGTCACACAACACACAACCTGTATGGAGGATTATCTCTCTAGGGGGATCTGACCGACTGTGTCGTTAATCCTACGAGGGCCCTTATAATTGATTTTGATACCTCTAATATTTTGAAGGGAGTATAAGGCCCCTCTTGGGAGATACATACCTACTCTAGTGAGGGAGGCCCCTTTTCAGCCACTATATCCTATTATATCCTTTTTTCTTTATTTTGGTGTGCTCTCTAATTATTAGTTGGCCCTAGGATTTTCTTTTATATCTCGAGTCTTGATTCATCATGGAGCAAGACCCGCCTCCTCGCATATCTCGTCGTTTGTTGAAGTTACCACCACATCTTGAGTCTTTACCAAATTGTTCTTCTAAAAAGAATAAAGTTAATAAACGTGGTACACATATCTCCACCTCCTAGAATTGTGATCATCCAGTTATGAGTATTGATTCACATTCGAATGTCATAGGGAGTCCCTCAACTCCTATATCTTATGTGATTAGTGGGATCCCTTCAACTTCTTTAGCCTTAACAGTTGGGGTGTTGGAGTTTCCTACCTCTACTGCTACCCAAACTATGGGTTCTACTCAACCCATAGGAACGAATCCTTTCAGATCAATTTTTGGTATGCCAAGTTACAATTCTCAATCAATACCTTTGGTCTCTAATCCATTTTATTTTGGTATTCCCAACATGACATCGCAACTCTCATCCTCCATTCCAGTGGATAATGCGATTCCCAGTTTTGGATATGGGGGCATGGCTCCTCTGTATGCTCCTCTATCATTTGGTGGAGGCCATATTCCCCAAAGGAATCCTATAGTTGTAGGTTGGCCTCCTTTTTCTTTTGATCCTAATCCTAGTCTCAATGCTCCTAGATGGAGTGCTCAACCGGGTAGACAAGTTACTTCCTATATTCCATCCTTTATCCTCTCTTCCTCCATGCCGAATCCGACAAACGCATTTATTATGGTGAATCTCCCTTTATCCTATATATTTCCATTCAAAGGGATTCATTTTCATTATGGCCCCCCATCCCCATCAAACTTCCTTCAGAAATTCCAAAATTTGAGGGAAAGACTGGTGAGGATTTAGGTGATGATGTCACTAATTTTCATCTTTCGTGCTCATATAACTCATTTAATGATGATTCTATTTGTTTGAGGATATTTAAATGCACCCTCATGGGGGTTTCCATAAAGTGGTACATTGAACTATAGGGGGGAACATACAGAAACTTTAATCAAATTGTTTTGGTCTTTCTCAACCACTTCCAGTTGTCGGTTCGTTATGATGTTGGCATGGAAATTTTGTTGGCCCTCTGACAAGATAAAGCCATGCATATCTTTGACCATATCCAAGAGTATCATATACATAATAGGTTTATCAAAGCCTACATTCCTCCGTATTTTCTATTGGAGTGGTTCCTTAAATCCTTATTGCCTTATATTTCGGAGGATGTTTCTACATCCGAAGTAACATCTGAGGAAGAAGCTATTTTCAAATCCCAACAATTGGAACTCATATATTATTAATCTGGGATGTTGTATGAAATTCTTCCTAATGCGCCACAGTCAAACTATGACCCTAGAAAAAATCTTGGGCCTCATGACGATGGAATCATAGGCTCTAAAAATGTTAAGTCTACATATTTGGTGATGAACCAGTTCAAATATTTGTCTCTAACCCAGTCTGTAGCAAGACAAGCTTCTGATTTGTCCTCCACTCCCAATCAGTCGACAGATGTGCATTATGTATAGTCATCGTCCAACCCAAATGGTTACCAGCATCCAGGAGGGAATAGAAGGAAAGGACGAGGTAATAATCATAAGGATGGGAAAAATGATAACAAAGCCAAGGATGACACTAACAATGATAAATCAAATATCAATGATGGTGAGGGAAAGAAAGAAAAATGGAAGGTGAAGTTTCCTTGTAAACTTTGTAAAGATGATCACCTTACCCACCTATGCCCCAAAATCAAGGAAGCCTCGAGGCTCTTATCACAGCCGCCCGTTGTGATGACAAATATGTTTCCACATAATCAACACATGGCCTCAAGGGCCTCCAACACCGGAAATGCATCGAGCAATAGTCAAAACCCATCGACACATGAAGGTGGCCATCTATGTGTCAATATGGTCAAGTCTTATATTGATGTAGCCACTCTATATTATGATTACATTTATTCACAGAGTGTTGTAAGTATAGAGTCTCCTCCTCCTCTGGAAACATCCTTGCATATAGAAAATTTGGAACCTTTGCCTCGTATTTCGAAAGGAGTACTAAAATTATTTTCCCATAATCCTAATGCTAGAGCTGCCCAGAACTATTTGATTGTCAAAGATCTGGGTCAAACTCGTTTTCCGATGTCAACTTTGGAGGTGCTCCAAACATTTCCTTCACAGAAGAATGCCTTTTTATCCACTTTAGGATCTCTACACCCATGCAACTCGAAGGTTATTAATTTTTATGTCACGGATGTTAGGCCTCTCTTACCTTACCATGTGGCCTTTCAAATCCATGTGGAGTACACGAAAATTACCATCAAACGCACTGTAATTGATAAAGGTGTTGCGACATGTATGATGTCCCTAACCTATTGGAAAGCCATTGGCTCTTCGACTCTATCCCAATCTATGACTATGTTGACTGCTTTTGATGGGCGTTCATTCTGAACCCCCAGAATTCTTCTTGCTTTTCCAATCTAGTTATGTGGAAAGACATTGGAGGTTGATGTCGAGGTGGTTGATGGGCCCCTTGACTATAATTTACTACTAGGGAATAATTGGACTTATGCCATGACAATAGTCGTGTCTTCCATTTTCTGCACTTTATGTTTTCCTCACGAAGGGAAAATAGTGATGATTGATCAACTGTCCTTTGTGCATGCTAGTCCTAATGCATTAGTTGGACCTTTGGTCCCTGTTATCGACAATTCTTAGCAAGAAACTGAGGTTGTTGGTGTCAAAATGTTGTTGGTGGTAAATATTGTTGTTTAATAAATTCCCAATCATTTAATTGTCAACCCAAGGAGTTCGTAAACTTATGAAGCACATGCACAGTATATGCAGGATTGAAGATAATTTAACCTAATCTAATGTTAAAGCTACAACTAAAATTGAATCATTAATCTAATGTAGGAAGCTGAAACACACGACTTGGAATTGAATTGCTTAAACACACGACTGAAATGAAATTGCGTAAATGAAATTAACTTGAAATGGAAAATTGCATTAAAGGAAAAACAACATGTGAAGAGAAAAAAGATGACACATGTGAGCTCACACTAATAGTAAAGCAATCTCAATTGCATTACAATGATCAAATGACAAAATAATGAAGTCAGGAATCTAATCCAAGAAATGACTGTGAACCAAATGACTAACTCCTATCATTGATTTCTAATCATTTTCCAACCTATATCTAATATCCTTATAATCCCATAATGACTAATTACTTTCTCATCCTAATGAATACTCCCTCATGAAGAGATAGCACTCTCTTTTATACATGAGAGATTTGAAAAGAAGATAAGCATCTCATAATTACAGATCCACTTTTCTCTGAACCAATTTCCCATTATTACAAAATATGATCCCTTAAAATCCTCACACATATCTCTCATATATCTTGGATAAGATATGTTATCCATTCCCCATTATATTATCCTTGAAATAGGCTTGAATTATCTCCTCAAATATTGAAATCGTGGAGGAAGTATTCGAGAAGTCTTTTCGAATTGATCCTTCACATATTCCTACACATTACAAAGCTCACACATTTTTGAGATATATATGAAAACATGTTGATTTTATAATATTTAATCACAACTTCTCTTTTAATACTAAAATGAATAAAGTGGAAAATAATAAGATAAAAACCAAATGTATTTATGAAAACGGTATAATGAGGTGATAAAATGTGCGAAATGGAGAAAGAAAAAGGGGATGGAAATGTGACATTTATGAGACCCAACAAATGTATTCCTCTCTCATGGGTAGCTTTGATTTTGTGGCACAAATTCATCACATTCATGCAATTTCCAGTGAGTCTTCCTTGTCGATGAGGTCTGTTACTTTCTGTACTTCGTATTTCAATGACCCTTGGACCCCACCTTCCTCAACTATGTAGTACGAAGGTAAATCACACATTGGGATGGAAATGTCACTGTCAGTGACAAAAGTTGTGTATCAGTCTATTCTCAACACTACTATTGACATAGATCCTTTCTCCTTGAAGACGGACAAGGAATATCCTATTCCAGAGCCCATATGGGTCATCCAATATTCTTTTTCGCATGATTTCCTAGAAGATACTTTACCCTCAATGAATCCATATCGTAGGCCATGTATGGTCCCAATAGGCCTTGGGACGATATGCATAATCGCTCTTATTTCCTCCCAGAGCTTGTTAGAATTGAACAGGATGAATTTATATATACCTTGAGTGAGATGGTCAGTCACTCTATGGTTCCATTATATACTCATGGTATTTATGCCAAAGGAAACATGGTGAATATTTCTCCTACTGTCACAATCGACATCTCTCAAATTGATGGAAAAATTGAGAATGTATATATCGACGCAGATTGTTCTCCTAGAGAAATTCAGATCTACACTGATCTCTTCAAAGAATTTTGTTATTTATTCGCTTGGTCGTACAAATATATGCCAGGTATCATCCCCAATTTTTTAAAACATTATATCAAGACCTATATATATGCTAGACCTATTCGACAACATCTTAGAGTTGTTAATCCTAAGAAGGCCCCTGCTATTAAGGCAGAGGTAGAGAAGCTAATTAATGTTGGTTTCATCTATCTGGTTCCCTTGACTGAATGGGTGGAAAACCTCATTCCCATGAATAAAAAACAAGGAACCATCCGCTTATGTATGGATTTCAAGACATGAACAAGGCTTGTTCTAAAGATAACTTCTCGACTCCTTTCATTGACTAGATTCTTGATGAGTGCACGAGAAGCGAAATATTTTCTTTTATTGATTGATTTTAAAGGTATAATCAAATTAAAATCAAACCCAAGGATAAACACAAGATAGTTTTTATTTGTCCTTGGGGTAATTTTGCATACCGGGAAATTCCTTTCGGCCTTAAAAATTCCTGAGAAACCTTCCAACGTGTCATGAACTTTCCTTTTCACGATCTCAAGCATATTGTCGAAGCTTACCTAAATGATCTCGTTGCTCACCGATGAAAACCCCCTTGGGTCTGGCGTGACCTCCTAGTCTAGGATCGATTTACACATGAGCCGAAGCGACTCTCGAGTCCCCATAGAACCCTTAGAATCCTTTACCACATGCCTTCTCTTCTTTACTTGGATGAAAATTTGGGTTCGCGAGGGGTGAACTCCCAGACTGGCGCTCTGAAACTTTGGGCCTCAGGATTTTTAACCACAACACCTTCCAAATATTCCAAAAGCCAAACTGGTGAACTCCCGGAGGTTCAAGAATCAATGGTCCACATTTCACCAACATCCAACGGCCTTGATTCACTTTGGTACTTTGGGATTTGGAACTTTTGGCTCCTAATCACCACTAGACTCCCGAATCATCGAATGTCGAACTCCCAAAGAGTGGAGATCCATGGTTCACGTTCACCCGTTAACAGAAAGCCATGACTAACTCTAGGCTTCGAGACTTCAGGGTTTTTCACACCAGAACCCTTCTCACTCACAATCCTCCATATTTTCGAATATGCGATAATCTATGGACATGTGTCCTCGACAAATAACAATACATATTTTCTCCAGACTTCGGGACTTTAGGGAATTATTCACCATGCGCAACAACAACCAACTTTTCTTGGAGTGTTGAATCATCGAACCACTCAGGGATCCAATGGCTCGTGCTTCTCCCTGCTATATATAGTGTATATTCACTCAAGGGATTCGATCCTTCGGGGATTTTTCCTTCTTTACGACAAACACTCAAAAATTGTCAGAGCAACGAATTCTGAAGGAATTAGGGATTTAAGTTCCACACTTCTTTCCTTTAATTTGACGACTATGAGGGATTCTTATACCTCCCAAATATATCTCATTTTTCCACCTTGAAACAAACATATTTCTCTTCATTAATATTTTTCTCGCTTGAAGGAATTAACCTCTGGTGCATGCCTTACACTTCCCTCCTTGGATTGGGACTTAAAGAAGTCTCATTTGAACTCCTTGCGCTATCTCTCCTGTAGGATTCTTTAACACTTTAACAAAGTGTTGACTCTGTGCATGATTTGCACCAGTCTCCTCTCTGATCTTTTATAATCCTATGAGTATAGGTGCATTCCTTGCACTCACTCTGCGTAAAATTATGCAATCTCTCCTAAGATTCTAAACATGTAACAGTTCGGTCGTCGCACTCCTTGCGTGGGAACTGTGCACTCCTTACACCGATATTTCATAATAGAAACAATTGAAAATTAAATAAACATTAAGTATTCATTCAACAAGTCATTTAGATGCACACATACACATAAAACACAAAGACAAATAACACAACATTTACCCATTTACTCATTGATAAGCAAGCTCAGAAATCTGAAGGCAATTCTCTCTTCTTCTATATTCCTTCAACAAATATTTACAAGGGTTTCAACAACTCCCAACAACTTTTAGCTTCTTCTTTCCACAACTACTAACAACAATAATAACCGCAACAACAACAACAACCTCATATGGGCATAGATTACATTGATTTATACATGAGGGGGATTCTTGAGCCTTTCCTCCAGACTATCTTAGTTCTTTCATATCACAATTAAAAGCATCTCACTACTAGATTTATTACAATAAATGAGATACTACAATCTAGATATGAATCAACGCTCAAAATGCATACATCCTACCAACATTAAAGGCAAATGCAATCCCCTGGAGCATATACAGTGGCTTAAGATTCAATATCTTATGATAACTTTAATTACAATTCTTTTCAAAAATTAAAGTGGCGGTCCCTCCTTGGAATCCAAACCAGTTTAGTGCGCTACGTTAGATGTTGATTCATCTTCCACCTTGCCTCATTTATTGACGATGGTGATGCTCCTACATCATACTCCTCTAGACAAAAAAATTCATGGACTCTTGTCCATGAGATCCTCCACTTTCTTTCCATGCTTCTGGATATTGGTTGTAGTTATCCAATTGGCATCTTCTGCTAGATAATTCTCCCATTTAACTAGATATTCATAGTAAACTTTCCTCCTGGTTTTCTTAGCAATTCTCTAATCTAAAATATTCTCTATCTACGACTTCATTGCTATGGGCATATTTCGCTTTCACTAAATCTCATGTTGATCATTTATCCCTTATGTGTCATCCATATTGTAAGGGTATAAGTATGGTACATTGAATATTGGTGAAATTCCAATGTCCTCTGGCAGTTCAATCTCATAAGCATTTGTAGCAAATTTTCTGAGGATTTTACAAGGGCCTATATTTTTTATCTTTAGCTTATTATATTTCCCTCTTGGAAATATTTCCTTCCTTAGGTGTTCCAATACTTGATCTCCAATCTCAAAATTCAGCTCTTTTCTTCTCTATTCTACTATGTCCTTATATCTTTGGTTTTTATCATGTAGTTGTCTTTTGATTTGATCATGCAACTTATGCATCTCTGTAGCAAAATCATATGCTCATGCACTTCGAAATTCATTCTGTCCCAAATCTCTCAATTATGAAACTCCTCTTGGATGCATTCCATGTACTATCTAGAATGGACTTTTACCAGTAATTTTGTTTGGCGTCTCGTTATATGAAAACTCTGCTTGAGGCAAAACTTGATTCCACTGACTGCTATGTTCAGTTATCAAACTCCTTAGAAGATTTACTAATATTTTATTCACTAGCTCAGTCTATCCATCTGTCTAAGGGAGATGCAAAACTAAAAAAAATAAATTATTCCCAACATTTTCTACGAAGTCCTCCAAAAGTGTCCCATGAATTTGGTATCTATGTCTGATACTATACTTCTGGGTAACCCATGAAATCTCACAATCTCCTTGGAAACATATTTTCTATGTGGGTAGAATCACTGGTTGTGTGACATGGTATAAAATGTGCCATTTTTGAAAATCTGTCAACCACCACAAAGATCTAATCATTTCCCCTCTGGGTTCCTGGCAACCCCAGAACAAAATCCATACTTACAGCATCACACAGCCTATCTGGAATAGAAAATGGTTGATACAATATTGTGTTCTATTGATTTCCTTTAGCATACTGGAAAATTCTTCATCTGTGCATGAACTTCTTCACATTTGATATCATACCTAACCAATACTATGAAGAACTCAACTATGCATATGTTTTATCATGGCCGAAGTGTCCAACCAATCCTCCACTATGTTTCTCCTTCAACAAATTGTCCCTCATTGAGCATATTGGGATACAAAATCAACTTCCTTTCAATAATAGTAGTTATTAGATCATATACCCCATCCATTGATTTCTATCCCTCAACAAAGTATTTTCACATGCTTCATTAGCTTCCTTGAATTATGGGTCTTCTTGGTACATCTCCTTGAGGTGTTCAAATCCCAAAGTCTCCACTTGGAATTCATGCAAGATTAAACATCTCATGCTCAAAGCATATGCAACTTTTTTAGCACTCCCATTAATATGCTTAATGACAAAATTAAAATTCTACATGAATTCTACCCATTTGGCATGTCTCTGGTTCAATTTCTCTTGTCTGGTTATGAACTGCAAAGCATGATTGTCAGTATACAGAATAAACTCCTTTGGCCTGAGATAATGTCTCCATTTTTTCAAAGCTTGAATTATAGCATAAAATTCCTTCTCATATGTTGAATACTTCTTCTTAGCATCATTCAGTTTCTCACTGAAATAAGCAACAGGATTATCATCCTGACTTAAAATTGTGCCAATGGCCACTCCACTTGCATCACATTTGACTTGGAAAGTCTTATTAAATTCTTTTAGAACTAAAATAGGTTGTTTTGTTATCTTTTCTTTCAACACTCTAAATCCTTTCCCAACTTCTTTTGTCTAGTCAAAAGAACCACGCTCCTCATTTATAGTATCTAGTATGGGTGCACAAATACTACCGAAATTCCTAATGAACTTTCTATAAAAGCTTGCTAACCCATGAAAACTTCTTACTTCAAACACACTTCTTGGAGAAGGCCACTCTCTTATTGCCCTCACCTTTTTTGGATCCATCTTAAATTCATTTTAAGAGATTACAAATCCCAAATACACAAGTTTTGTCTTCATAAAATAACATTTATTCAAATTCACCAACAAATCTTCTCGCTGCAACCTTCTCAACACCATATTCAAGTGTCATAAATGCTCCTCTTTAGTCTTATTGAAAACTAGAATATCATCCAAATAAACAATCACAAATTTCCCAATAAAATCTTTGAACACTTCATTCATTAACCTCATGAAATTACTTGGTGCATTCGTTAATCCAAATGGGATAACAAGCCACCCATACAATCCTTCATTTGTTTCGAATGTTCTTTTCCATTCATCTCCCTCTCTCATTCTTATCTGATGATAACCACTCTTCAATTCTATCTTGGAAAAATAACTAGATCCACTCAAACAATCCATCAAATCATCCATTCTGGGTAAAGAAAATATATACTCGATGGTTATCTTGTTGATGGTTCTAAAATCTATGCACATTCTCCAAACTCGATACTTCTTTGGACTCAAAACAATTGGTACTGCACACCAGCTCAAGCTTTCTCTGATCAAACCCTTATCCAACAATTCTTGGACATTCTCCTTGACCTCTTCATTCTTCCAAGGGGTCAATTTGTATGCTGCTTTCTTCCGCAAACTTGCTCCCGAAACAAGGTCAATATGGTGACCGATACTCTTGATGGGTGGTAAAGTATAAGGTAACTCATACACCACAATGTCAACAAATTCATCTAATAACTCTTGAAATTTCACAGGCAAATCATTCGTAGAAGTGCTTGTAAGGATGAATCTTGTCTTACCTATAACAACAAACTACATTTCCTGGTCTTTCTTGACTTATTTCAAAAGATCCTTCCCACTCGTGAGAAGTATACTAGGATTACCCTCCTCCTTGACTCCTTTATCTTCTATTGGTAACAACATATGTTTACACCCATTTTTCTCAAGGGTATAAGTATTCTTCCTCCCATCATGTATGACATTCCTGTCATATTTCTGCAGTCTCCCCAACAGAACATGAAAAATATCCATAGGTATGACATCACATAAAACTTCATCCCAATAACTACCTATTTTAAACCTTACACTGTCTACTTACCATAAATTTATGTCCTTTCTGCAACCATGACACGATGTACGGACTTTGATATGTTGTCATATCCAACTTTACATTTTCCACCATCTCCATGGATACCAAATTGTCAGTACTTACACTATCTATGATCACCTTGCATACTATGTCTCTAGTCTTGCAAGCAGTTCTAAATCAACTATTCCTCTAGACGGGTTCTCGTACCTCTTTTTTTGGCTTTACAAGAGCTTTCCTCATCATGAGGGATATTCCTTCTTCAACTACTTCTACTTTTATCTCTGTCTCCACATTCCTCTATTGTGCCTCGGAAATGTGAGCTTCTTTAACTCATGTGTTCTTCCTTTCAGGACATTCCCAAGACATGTGCCATGTTTTCCCACAAGCATAACACTTCACTTCTCCCCCTCTAACCCTTCCTCTATCTCTTGGAAAAGGATTCCTTCCTCTAGAGTATCCTCCTCTAGAACTTCCTCCTCTCTCTTCCTGACTATTAAATCCTCTAGCTTCGCCCTTGAATTTCTGGAAATTTTCTATGGTGATTCCTCTTCCTCTATTTGGACTCTTTCCCTTGTTCCTCTGACTTTGTTTCCTTGTCAATTTATCTTCTTCCTTCAGGGAGACCTCATAAGAATCTTCAACTCTCTTCATTTTCATCATACTAATCTCATCCTGGATTTCATACCTCAATCCATTAATATACATAGCAACTTTCTCTTCATAATTCTCCCTATGTCCTGCCCTTATATTCAACTTATAAAACTCTTCAGTACACTCCTTCACCGAAAAACCTTTCTATCTCATATTTTGCAAATTTCTGAACAGATTCAGCTGATAATCCTTGGGTATGAATTTATCCTTGAGCTTTGCTACCATTCTATCCCAATTCTTAATCTTGGACTTACCTTTCCTCCTTCTGTCTTCCCATAACTCATCCCACCATAAAGTTGCATGTCCCTTCAATCTGGTCACTGCATGCTTTACCTTCTTCTCATCATCTATCTCCTCATAGTCAAAGTACTTGTCTAAGGCACTTATCCAGTCAAGCAGTTCTTCCACATTCAAATTACCTTCATACATTGGGACTTCCATTTTTTCTCTAGATCCCAACTTGAAAACAACTCTCATCAATCGCTCTTCTGCTTATTGTTCTCCTATAGGTTCTTCTTATGCTCATATATATTCACTTTCATATTCACTGACATCACCAACCCATGGTGCTCTCCTTTGTGTTTTTTCCATCGTGCTCAACCTTGCATGAAGTTGTCTCATTTCTTCCTCCATGGCTTCATTGACCACAGGTCTGTCCCTGCATCTCCTTGGTGGCATGAATTTAAATTTTTCTTTTCACGGAGCTTATTATTTCCCTAATACCACTTGATTCAAACCCCCTGGGGCTCATGCAACCTCCCAGTATAGGATCGATTTACATAGGAGAAAAAGTGGCATTCGAGTCCCCACTGAACCCTTAGAATCCTTTACCACATGACTTCTCTTCTTTACCTGTGTGAAAATTTAGGTTCACGAGGATATTTTTACCCCAGCGAAGTCTCCACGTGACCTTGAGATTTGAACCTAGGGCTTAAGATTTTGAGAGAAGTAACTTCATCGCTCCAAACATTCAACCTTTGGAGTTTTTTCCCACAATACACCTCAATTCCCATGAACGCCAAACTTGCGAACTACCGGGCTGGCGCTACGGAACTTCGGGCTTTGGGAATTTTAACCACAACACTTTCCAAATATTCCAAATGTCGAAATGGAGAACTCCCAGAGGCTTAAGAATCAACAGTCCACACTTCACCAACAACCAGTGACCTTTATTCACTCTGGTAGTCCAAGCTTCAGAACTTTTAGCTCCTAGTCACCACTGGACTCCTGAATCGTTGAATGTCAAACTCCTGATGAGTGGAGATCCACGGTTCACATTCACCCATCAACGGACGTCCAGAATTAAATCTGGGCTTCAGTACTTTGGGGATTTTCACACCATAACCCTTTTCACCCACAATCCTCTGGATAGTTAGACTTTTGAATACGTGATAATCTGCAAACACGTGTCCTCGACAACTAATGGTTTATATTTTCTCCAGAATTTGGGACTTCAGGGAATTCTTCACCATGCGCAACAACAACCAACTTTTCCCATTGTGTCGAATCGCCGAACCACTCGGGAATCTGATAGCTCATGCTTCTCCCTACGAATACGATGTATATTCACTCTGGGGATTCGAGGATTTTTCCTTCTTTAAAAAAACACTAAAAAATTATCGGAGCAGTGAACTCCGAAGGACTTAGGGGTTTAATGTCCATGCTTCTTTCCTTTAATCTAAGGGTTGTGAGGGATTCTTATACCTCCCAAATAGATCTCGTTCGTCCACCTTGAAACAAAGAGATTTCTCTTCCTTAATCTTTTTCTCTCTTGAAGGAATTAACCTCTACCGCATGCTTTGTGCTTCCCTCCTTGGCTTGGGACTTAAAGAAGTCTCTTGCACACTCCTTGCACTATCTCTCCTCTAAGATTATTCAAAAGTTTAACAAAGTGTTGAATCTTTTCACGCTTTGCACCAGTCTCCCCTATGAACTTTTATACTCCTATGAGTATAGGTTAACTCCTTGCGCTCGCTCTACGTAAACTTACGCAATCTCTCATGAGATTCTGAACCTGTAACAATTCAGACTTCACACTCCTCACATGGGCACTGTGCACTCCTTGTATCGATATTTTAGAAGAGAAACAATTGAAACTTAAATAAACATTAAGGATTCATTCAACAATCCATTTATATGCACACACACATAAAATAGAAAGACAAATAACACAACATTTACCCAATTACTCATTGACAAGAAAGCTCAGAAATATCAAGGAAATTATCTCTTCTTCTATATTCCTTCAACAAATATTTACAGGGTTTCAACAGCTCTCAATAGCTTTCAACTTATTTTTTCCACAACTACTAACAACAATAATAACCACAACAACAACAAAAGCCTCATTTGGGCATAGATTAGATTGATTTATACATGAGGGGGCTTCTCGAGCCTTCCCTCCAGACTATCTTAGTGTTTTTATATCACAATTAAAAGCATCCCACTACTAGATTTATTACAATAAATGAGATACTACAATCTAGGTATGAGTCGGTGCTCAAAATGTGTACATCCTACAAAAATTAAAGGCAAATGCATTCCCCTGGAGCACATACAATGGCTCAAGATTCAATATCTTATGAGAACTTTAATTACAATTCTTTTCAAAAATTAAAGTGACGTGCCCTCCTTGGAATCCAAACCATTTTAGTGCGTTGCGTTGGATGTTGAGTTGTCTTCCACCTTGCCTCATTTATTGACGACGGTGATTCTCCTGCATCACTCACTCTCACAAGAGAGTATATCACTCCACTCACCTTCGATTAGTTTTTGAGAGATGTCATTACTATTTCATTCGGTTGAACCCTCACAAGTGCATATTTTGCATTAGGTTTGGCCATATTTTAGTATTCTTAGTTTCTAAGCATGGGATCATGGTAGATACCATGAAGGTTGAGGAAATACTTTGATTGCCTCCCCCCCTGCAACATTAGACAACTTCATGGTTTACAGGGGAAGGCTAATTTCTTGCCTTGGTTCATAGTGAACTATGCCAATTTAATGAAGGGTTTCATGCATATTTTGAAGAAGGATACTCCATTTATATAGGATGAGTGAGCCCATGAATCCTTCGATTCTCTTAAAGAATGTTTGGTATCGACACCTCTGTTGAAGCCTCTAGACTACAGTAGAGACTATTTTATTTATATCGTCATGTTCGAAGAGACGGTTGGTATGGTTTTGATTTAGTAGGATGATGAGCTCCATGAGCACATTGTCTACTATCTCAGTCGAAACCTAGTCGGTCATGAACTTAAATACTCTCACGTAGAGAAAATAACCTTGGTCGTTGTACATGCAGTTCAAATATTACGACATTATATATTACTTTGAAAAACTATTGTAGTTGCGAATATCAATCCATTTCAACACATCCTCATTAGGCGTATCATAGGGGAGAAATACAATAAGTCGATTGTTATTTTGCAAGAATTCGATCTTGATTTTTCTTCGGCGAAGTCTAAGAAATTGCTAGTTTTTACCGAGTTGATATCAAACTTCCCTCGACTATATGAGGACATTTTTCATGACGATTCATTCGCGGATGAACATATATTCCTTATCTCATCTTTGGACCCGTAGTATGGAGACATTATAATTTACCTTCAAACCTTGAAGCTATCCCAACATCTATCGAGAGAAGATCGACGATGTATACGTCATCAAGAAAAAAACTACCTTGTCATCGACGACACTTTGTATCGTCGAGGAGTAAATAATATTTTACATATTTTCTTGACTCACAAGGAAGCTAAGTCTATTATCAATGACTATCACAGTGGGTCTTATGGTGGTCATTTAACTGGGCTTATGACAACCCAAAAAATATTGCGAGATGGTTATTTTTGGCCATCAATTTTTAAATATTGTGTTGAATGGGTCAAGAAGTGTCACCATTTCCAGGTGTTCGCTTGGAAAATGCGCTCGCACCCAGCCCCTCTTTGCCTAGTCATCATTGTCGGTCCCTTCACCAAGTGGGGGGTAGATTTTATGGACTATAACCTAGCTTCGGTTGGGAGGAATCAGCATATCATTGTGGTCATGGATTACTTCACTAAATGGGAAGAGGCCATGCCTACCATGAAATCTGATGGTAATACTCCAACATTCTTCATATTCAACCAAATTATATCCTGGTTTGCAATCCCAAGAGATATTTTCACTGATCATGGAAGTCACTTTCAGAATGAAATGATGAAAGAGTTAGCATCAAAATTGGGGTTTAAACACGGTCATTATTCCCCTTACTATCCCAAGGAAAATGGACAAGTAGAGGCGGTGAATAAATTTCTCAATACCATCTTTCAAAAAATTGTCTTCTAGATTAAATATGATTGACATATGATGTTTTACCTTGCACTTCGGGCATATCGAACCTTGGTAAATAATTCCATTGGTTTTTCTCCTTTTCAGTTAGTACATGGCATGGAGTCAATTCTTCTAATTGAATGTGAAATCCCTTCCCTCAAGTTGGAAATTGAGCTCCTACCTAACACATCTGATATTGAAAAATGCCTTGTAGATCTAGAGCTTCTTGATGAGAAGTGTCGAGATGCCTCTACGACTATTGAAGTGAATAAATGATGTGTTAATGTTTAGTATGATAGGCCTGCTTGCCCTCGTCAGTACGTTGAGAGTGACTTGGTTCTCCTAGATGACCAAGCCAAAGAACCATTGGGGGTAGGCAAGTTCAACCCCATGTGGCATGGTCCTTATATCGTGCAACGTGTCTTAGAGAAAAGATCCTATGAATTGGAATATTATGAAGGGCATGTGTTGGATGGGCTAAAAAATGGGCTCTACCTTAAAAGGTATTACGCTTAATCCTTTAAAGCTTGGGTGTGACCTTTTGTATACTAGTGTATCTTAGTGTCTATACATATTTTCCATTGTGTCATCGACTTTATTATGAAGTTTTCCCTTGGTTGGTATATTTCAATGGAGTCTTCAGTTGACTTAGGATTAATAGATGGTGCTAGTCGTTATACGTGGAACATGGCTTACGTTGCTTGGGTAATTTACTCACCTGAGGGCCAACTCATATCTTTAGGTGTCGTTTGTCTGGAGCCATCAATGAATAATGCAGCCGAGTATAGCGTCACTATAGAACTATTACTCGATGCCATTTCACATGGTTTTTAGTCTTAATAGGTTCACCTAGACTCACAGTTAGTCATATGTCAGTTAACAGAAGTTATTGTGTGTGAGACCCTACTCTACTTTGACGATTTCTACAGGTACGAATTTTGGAACGATACTTCGATTTTCTTACTTATAATCACATACCTAGAAGTTCTAATCATGTATATTATGCATATGCTAATTATATTTTAGATTTTCATTTTTCACATAACTAAGCCAAAAAAACACATTCATGCATGTACACATTGTAACATATATAAGTAAATTCGAAGACCAATTTTTTTTATATTTCATCCTTTCAAAAAATATGGTGTCATAGTACAAAATGGGGCTCACACCCTCAAAATGCATATATGGCTAGTATATAATATGACCATGGCCTATACACCTATGGCACCAGATGTGTATCATGATAGCACACTATGGCATTTGCAATAATTTAGAAGAGTCACACCCACCACCTACTGATGCATAACCTCTAGCAAATCCTCCACTTGAAACATAGGAATCATGTGCATCAATCGAGACAGGTTCCTTTGCACATTATGCAACACTCTCTCTACATCTCCTCCCATGTGCTCATCTCCTCAGCTCCTCCAACAATGTCATGGGATTCCCTCTAGTCGTCGCGGACCTACATCTGTGTAACAAAGAAATTGTTAATACTTGATACCATTAAAATGTATTTGCATTTTTTATTCTTATTAAAAAATTAAAAAAATGAAATATATAAAAACATTTCTTACCAATATCACCGTAGGCGCAACCTGGTGGAAAACACATGTCTAGATCCCCTCTATAGTTGATCTCGCCATAAGAATAGTCCTCAATGTCTATGACCTATTGACACCACTAGAAAAATAACTCATCATTGTAGGGGGTTGGCACCCTACCACCTCCTAACTGCCTAATCATGTCGTTCCATCGTTACATGGATGGATCACGTTGTCCATGTGGAGTAATCTCTACTCTAGGGCTCAATCCTGGAACCCACTCAAATGAAAAACTACAAAGAATGGATGTAAATATGAATTTTCTCTTTTTTCCATGTTTGCAATCTGTCAACTGACTCTTCATGTTAGCTAGCAATGAGGTACACCATTCATAAACAGTGGGTCTTAAACACTCCACCGCAAAAAACATGAGTGGTCTTTATGCATGGTGCAATGATACCGACCCCAAAATCTGTGTAAGTACAAGCACGATGATCTTTAAACATAGGTTCTTGATCATTCTGATTGGGAGTTGAATCCTTACTTTATATGTGCCTGCAACACAGTGGGTGGAAATGTACTCCTCCATTGTCATATCACCCCCATCCCCTCGGGCTTTGACATTCACTACCTTGCCCCAACAAGACAATCTTGTGATAAAATACATGCCATCCACTTCAATCCTCAATGGTTTCCCATCGAGGTTGAAGGCCTTTGTCTCTAGATCCCAATTGCTTACTAGCAACTGGAGTAACCTCACTTGATCCCTCATTCCTTTGAGAGCCCAAAATTTATAAAGGACACATATTTTTAAATCTTGTTGGGCCCCTGCATCCCTTCCCACTACTTCATATATCTCTTCATGATCCCTATCCCTCCATTCAATCACCATCCTGCAAAGGAAAAGCCATTTCTTGAGTTAAATCCTTTCAAAAAAGTGTTCATGGACTTGTGAGCTAGATTCGTAACAGTGGCGTATAGGGATGCATATACGTGGTAAGGCTTCACTTTTCCTGTGTATATGGGGTCATATACGCAAACCAATGAATTGTCACTCACGTACACCCTAATTTACATATTACCCCCTCTAATACTCAAAAAATGGGGCCTAAAATTCAAATTCAAACCATTGAAATTGAAGTAGAGGGGATGATCACTTACTTGGTCCAGATGGTTGTTGATTCTCTTGATTGTAGCTCCCGCAATCAACACTTGAAGATCATGGGAAAATGGCCTAAAATGCACTATACGAGTAAAACAAAACTCAAATGGTATGGTAAAATGGTCTTTTTTTACTATTAGTAGAAATTTTTTACCCACTTCATATAGTTTGTGTTAATTTTTGACCTTATAGACTAATAGTGCGGTGGAAAGATTTGGTTTTTGGTGGTTTTGTCCAAGATTTTTTGTGGTTTCCAGTGTCATACCACCCGTTCATGCCTTCGGCAGGTATATTCTTTTACCGAAATATAGAATAGGTTGTCACTCCATTTTTCACTCTTGCATCATTCTATGACTGTGATCCATACACCCTAAGTACAATCCCATTTATTAGCGATATGGAACCTTCCTACTAATATAAGTGGCGTTATTAAGTGGTAGAGGCTTACTAAACATGGGTACCCTAGTTAGAGCCTTTGTGCTATTTGGTGCCCATGTAGAAGTTATTCCATAGGACCAGGAGTTCCTTGTAGTTCTGATATGAATTCATGTTCGAACCACATATTCTTACTCACAAACATTTTGATCGTTACCTATGGGACTCCCCCTGAGTCTTGGTTAAGATCTTTTCTGACTCTCTAAAAATGAAAAGATTGTCGAGTGAACTTGTCTCTTTCACACTCATTAAATGGATTTGAAAGGATGTCTATTTGGTTTAAGTTTAACCCTTTTTCAGACTAAGTAGACTACTCACGGAAAACGAATACTCTAGTCACCATTGGCTAGAAGAGTTCTCAGTTAAGCCCTAAATAATGGCTCATTACACCTTAATTGGTGCATATTACATTAGTAATGTTATTTTATTTATGTCAGATTTAGTCCATTTAGTCCATTAGTTGTAATTATACCTCCTAGTCTCCTATATATACCAAGGAGACATTTTCATTTGGAATCATCTGGTAATTGTACATTTATGTGGGCATAAGGAGTTGTCCCCCTCGAAGAGGCTTATTATCTTCATTTATCTCTTTTTCAAGGCTCCGAGTACTTATTCTGAGGTTTTTCTATGTTATATTGATATTTGGTTCTTAACATATGGTATCAGAGCTCAAGGTCTTGGGGTTTCGCTGCTACATTTGAGACACCTTGTCATTTTCGCTATAACTTTTTTTCTACAATGTTTCAAAAGGAACAACTTGGAGGATATTTATTAGACTTATCAAGGTACGTTGGGTTAAAATTTAAGCTCTTGATGCCTTACACTTTCGTAGATACATCCTGTGAAATATAGGGTTCTGTAATCATCCTGAACTGAGTCATTGCAGAATTTTCGCTATAATTTTTTTTATGTAATGTTTCAAAACCTGAAATCTGAAGGCTATTCACATAAATTATTAAGGTATCTTTGGTAAAAATTTCATCTTCTGGGTCATCTTACATTTGTAGAGACACCCTGTGGAAGATAGGGTATCTGACTAGTCCTTTTGACTAGTCTCAAGAAGGTGTTCCAGGTAAAACAATCATAACTTCTTCCTAGATTATCCAAATTGAGCAAGACTAGTTGCATTGGATAGTGGACAACATTTATTATTTCTGGTATGAGTTTCAGAATTTTATGTCCATTATTTTGTGTGGGGCACGCTATATAAGTGAGATCTCCTGGAAAGGCCAAAAATCAGCAAGTTGTGGGGAAGTTACCGTAAATTCCACTTGGCACATCCAATTTTGATCAGACCTGTGGCATTGCAGAGAAGAAATATCAGAGAAATACAAAAAACAAAGTTGCATACCCATAAGGGCCTAAACTTTGGAAATACAACAGAAGAAAGATTGTCTAGTTGAACCACCTCAAAATCAAGGTTCAAAAGTGATACTTGGCCAACATGCCACCCAAAAAGGGAACTTCTACACCAAATAAGCCTCCAGAAAGTCCTACTTGGACTCTTGATGAAAGGAAAGAAATGTGTAGGGACATAAAGGAATCATAAAATAAGACAGTGACAAAAGATGAACTACAAGGGATGATGGATTCAACTGAAGCTAAATTGGAGGCAATAATGGATACTAAGATGGATGGTTTAAAAAGGGAGATCATGGAAGGACTGGAAATTTTTCTAACAGAGAGGACACCTGAAAGTGAAAATGTGTCCCATGAAATTAATGATGAGGACACAAGGAAGATGAATCAAGAATGGAGAAACTTTAACTTTGGGTTGAAGACCAACCACGTTCCTAAGATCAATATGAGGAAGTTTGATGGCAAGGATCCAATCACATGGATACTTCAGATGGGGCAATTCTTTGATCTACATAATGTGACACATACACAAAAGGTACAAATTGCTTCTTTATATTTAGAACCCAATCAATTTGTATGGTATCGATGGATTTGTTCTTGCAAATCACTCGTCACTTGGACAATTTTCACGGAAGAAATGATAGCACACTATGAGGATACAAGGAGAATACCTTCTTTAGCCAATTGATAAATCTCAAGCAAAAGGGTTCAGTTACAGAGCACATTGAGAATTTCCAAAGATTGAATATAAAGGTAACAGATATTCCATATGAGCGCTTCATTGATGTATTCATAGGAACTTTAAAGGATAACATTCAACATGAGGTTCCCCTTTGGGAACCCAAATCATTGGAGAATGCATTTAGGGTGGCAAGAAATGTTGAAAGTAAAAATATGGCTATGGCTACTAGAAGGACCAATCCTAACAACTATAGAGAGAATAATGCTCCTTTTTCTAAAACACCTCAACCTACAAGGTTGACACCTCAACAATTGGAGGAAAGAAAAGAAAAAGATTTATGCTTTAATTGTGATAGCAAGTACAGTAAGGGACATAAGTGTGGTGAGAGGAAATGATTCTACATAGATTGTGAAGAGGAACAAGAAAAAGAACAAGAACCATCTCAAGATGAAAACATAGAAGCAATTTCGTCTGAAGAGTTGACTTCCACGATATCATGTAATGCATTGGTTGGAATTAGCACTCCTCAAACCCTCAAGATCGAAGGATATATCAAAAAGAAAAAGGTAATAGTCCTAATTGATTTTGGTAGTACTCATAATTTCATTCACTATAAATTATCCAAAGCTCTCAATTGCTTTGTATATCCATTGCCAGAGTTTCAAGTAATGATTGCAGATGGAGGAACTATCAATTGCTCAGGAAAATGCAATAAAATCAATCTTACTATAGGGGAATATGTAATGAATAGTCCAATGATTTCTATACCCATAGGTGGTGTTGATGTTGTACTAGGAATCCAATGGTTACAATCATTAGGAACGATGGCTTTTAATGTTCAAGAACTTTTCATGAAATTTTCATTGGAAGGAAAAGAAATTGAGTTAAGAGGTATCACAGGGAAACCCGGTAAGGTGATAATCTCTAATGGCATGACAAAATTATTGAAAAAGGGGCATAAATGTGTTATTGCACAACTATGCTCACTAGATGTTCAAACATCTAAGCCATCTATTCCTCTAGATCTAGAAGGGATCATTGATAATCATTCCAAAGTATTTGAAGATATTCCCAAAGGTCTTCCACCCACTCAAAATCATGATCAT